>WURV02041788.1:0-22361 GCA_011762755.2 Epimenia babai | reverse complement strand
GCTTCAACCCGCGCCTGGTCCTCATCCAGCGCCTCGCCCGAGCCCTGCGCGACCACGTCGACGACGGCCAGCGGACCGCCGCGGTCTACATTCGCCTCGAGCAGCTCGACGCCCTGCCCGACGAGGGCCTGGCCACGCTGGCCCGCTGGTACCGGGGCCAGCAGCGCTACGACGACCTGGTCCGCATCCTGACGGTGCGCTCGCGCAAGCTCGCCCAGCTCGGCGACCTCGACCGCAAGGCCGAGGCCGACTACCGGATCGCCGAGCTGCTCGAGGGCCCGCTGCGCCGGCCTCACGAGGCCGCGCGCTTCTTCCTGGACGCCTACCTCGCCAACCCCTTCGAGAACCCCAACGCCGGGGCCCGGGCCCGCGTGCTCCTGGCCGGGACGGACTCGGTCCTCAACGTCCGCAACCGCCTGCTCATGCGCCTGCCCGAGCTGCAAGAGGACTTCAAGCCCGCGCTGCTGACCCTGCTCGGCGACCTGCTCTCGCCCCACGACGACCACGAGGCCGAGGCCGAGACGCGCTACCGCGAGGCCCTGGCCCGCGACAGCGAGCTCGCCGGCGCGCTCGAGGGCCTCGGCCGCCTGCTCTCGCGCCAGGGCCGGCTCGAGGACGCCGTCGGCCCGCTGACCAAGGCCGCCAAGAGCCCCGACATCCCCCACGAGCGTGCGGCCGACGACGCGGCCTCGGCCGCCCGCGCGCTGATCGAGCTCGATCGCGGGCCCGAGGCCGAGGCCGTGCTGATCGGCGCCCTCGACCGCGCGCCCGAGTCCCAGCGCGCCCTGCTCGAGCTCTCGAAGATCTACAACAGGCTGTCGCGCCACGACGACGAGGCCGAGATCCTCGATCGCCTGTCCGAGCTGTCGCTGTCGAGCCTCCTGCGCGCCGAGGTCGGCTACCGCCAGGCCATGCTCTTGACGGCCGAGTTCCGCGAGGACCCCATGTCCGAGGCCGGCGAGCGGGCCCGGGGCCTGCTGCTCGAGGCCGTCGGCGCCGACGCCATGCACGCCCAGGCCCGCCAGGCCCTGCTCGAGCTGGCCAGCGCGCGCAGCGAGTGGTCGATCGTCGCGCACATGCACTTCCTGGCGATCCGCGAGCTCCCGCCGGGGCCGCGCCGGGCCCTGACCCACCTCGATCTCGCCGAGACCTACCTCGCGCGACTCAGCGACGCCCAGAGCGCCCTGCGCAACCTCGGCGCGGCCCTGCAGCAGGCGCCCGAAGACCTCGTGGTCTCGAGCCGGGCCAGCGCCCTCGCCACGCGCCTGCCCGACCCCGAGGGTGCGGCCGGGCGCCTCGAGCAGCTCGCGCGCACGCCGGGGCGCCCCGACGGCGGCGAGCTCGTCAACGACGCCGGCCGAGCCCGGCTGCTGATCGTCGCCAGCGAGCTCCACCTGCGCAACGACACCCTCGAGCCCGCCGAGGCCGCCGCCCGCGAGGCGACGCAGCTGGTCCACCTCGGCGACGAGCTGCGCAAGGTCGTCGAGCGGACCCTCGAGCAGATCGTGCAGATCGATCAGGGCGAGTTCGATCTCCGCAAGCGCCGCAAGTCGCTGCAGCGCAAGCTCGCCGAGACGAAGGACCCGATCGAGCGCCTGCACGTGTTCTCGCGCCTGCGCGAGACGGCCCGGGCCCTCGACGATCGCGAGGATCTCGAGGAGGTGACCCGCGGTCAGCTCGAGTTCGCCCACGAGCTCATCGACGGGCCCGCGGGCGAGGCCAAGGACGCCGCCCTCGAGGCCGTCCGCGACGTGTTCGCGGCGGCCGGCGACTACGCCAAGGTCGTCCAGCTCTACGAGGATCTCGCGAGCTCGGCCGGCGAGGCCAGCGAGGCCGCGTCCTTGCTGACCTCGGCCGCGCGCTTCGCCTGGTCGGGCCTGCGCGACCCCAAGCTGGCCGTGGCCATCGTCCGTCGGGCCCTCGACCGCGAGCCGACCCACGTCCCGGCGGTCGAGCTGCTCGGGGAGATCGCCGGGGCCAGCGACGAGCGCGAGGTCGACGCGACGATCTGCGACGAGCTCTCGCAGCTCGTGGTCCGCCAGCGCCCGCCCCTGCTGACCCTGCGCCTGGCCGAGGCCGCGCTCCGCCTCGAGCGGCGCGAGCAGGCCCAGAACGTCCTGCGTCAGCTCCTCGCGGGCGAGGCCCCCGTCGAGATGCGCCTGCAGGCCCTGAGCCTGCTCAACGGGCTGCTCGACGCCGCCGGCCGGACCCACGATCGCATCCCCCTGCTGGAGGAGCGCCTCGAGCTGTGTCGGCGCCACTGGCCCGATCGCGCCGCCGACGTCGCCCTCGAGCTGGCCATGGCCCAGCGCGCCGTCGGCAACCTTCAGGACGCGCGCGCGACCTGCCGCACGGCCCTGCTCGACAAGCCCTCGGACCAGCCCCTGACCAAGCTCTACGCCGAGCTGCTCGAGCAAGCCGAGGACTGGATGGCCCTCGCCCGCGCGCTCGAGCAGCTCGCCAACTTGACGATCGAGACCCGCGAGCAGGCCCACTGGTTGACGCGCGCGGCCCAGGTTCACCTCGACCACGGCGACGAGCGCGAGTCGATCGCCGCGGCCCGGCGCATGCTCGAGCGGGCCCGAGCCGTGTCGATCGAGAGCACCGAGGCCCGGGCCGTGCTCATGCCCCTGGTCTTTCACCAGGGCGACTGGGAGCGCGTGCTGGAGCTGGCGATCGAGCTGCGCTCGATCGGCGGCGACGAGCACGAGGCGCTGATCTACGCCGCCGTGACCGAGGCCTTCTCGCGCGGCAAGCGGACGCTGGCGCGCTCGATCGCCGACCGCCACGACCGACCCGTGCGCCAGCGGATCCTCTGGCCCGTGTGCGCCCGCATGCTGCAAGAGATCGCCACCGAGGGCCCGCTCCCGCGCCTCGACGCGCTCCTGGCCGCGGCCGCGGCCCTGTGCGGAGGCACCGAGGAGCTGCTCGACGAGCTCGGCGCCTGGGCGGCGGGCCAGCCCCTCCAGGCCGGCCTCGCGCTCGGCCTGGCCCGGCTCAACGAGGCCTTTCGGCGCATGGAGCTCGCGCGGCACCTCTACCAGATCGCCGCGTTCATGGCCCCCGCGGGCCCCGTCCCGGTCCTGACCACGCGCCTACCCGCGAACGAGCTGCCCCGCGCGCCGGTCCACACCGACGGCTGGATCCCCCTCGAGTGGCGTGGGGCCCTGCGCGAGGTGTTCTTGCAGCTGCGCGAGACCCTCTCGGGCGTCCGCGCCAAGCACGGCAGCTCCCGACCGCCGCGCACGGCCAAGGAGCGCCTGGCGATCCGCCACGCCGATCGCATCATCAACCCGTGGCGGACCAACCTCGAGGTCGAGCTCGCCGTCGCCGTCTCGGACCGCGAGCTGCCCGGGGGCATCGGCCTGCGCAACCTCAGCAAGCCGACGATCATCGTGACCGAGGCCCTCGTCGACGTGCCCGAGTCCGAGCGCAAGTACCGGCTCGCCTACGCCGCGTCGGCCCTCGCGACGGGCGTGGGCCTGATGTTCGACGACACGCCCCTCGGCGTGCCGGACGTGATCGACGCCCTGACGGCGCTGATCAAGCCGCGCCACGAGCCGAGCACGGAGATCGCCCGGGGGCTCGTCGACACCCTGGCCGCGCGGGGGCTGACCGCGTCGAAGCTCGACGCCGACCTCCGGCGCTCGCTCGCGCGCGAGCTCGACCACTGGCGCGGGGCGCCGGAGAAGCTCGAGCAGGTCCTGCGGCGCTCGAACATGCTGATCGCCACGCGGCTGTCGGCGACCGTTGACGGGGCGCTGGCGGCGATGGCTCGCGAGCGCGGGATGCTGACGGAGGCCGGGCGGCCGGGGAACCCGGCGGTGCTCGAGACCGGTGACGCGGCCTGGCTGCTGCGGGCGCTCGGGATCTTTGGCGCGCACGGCTGAGGGGCTGGTGTGGCCATCTCCTCGTCGCGCCGAGTCGGGGTCACTCAGCTCAGAGTTCAAGCATACTTCGCCCGAAGCTCGACTCGTGCGTCGTGTTCGTTGACTCGTTCGGACAAGAACGCCTCGAGCCCCTGCGCCCAGGTCCTGACGGCGAGCGAGGTGTCTCGCTGCCACGCCTTCGCGTTTTCGAGCTGACGTCGCTCGAAACTGACGAGCCCACCAGCGACAACGCCGGGAGTGGAGAGGGCGCGGCGTTGCAACTGTGACGCGACATCTCCATCGGCTCCAAAATGCACCAGAAGCTCGCGAGCGATCGGGTCGAGCTGCTCCTCGTGTGGATTCGTCAAGCCCGCAACGACGGTAGCTCGGCGACGGTCGTCACCAACCCAGTCGAGGACCGCGGACGCAGGCACATGAGCGAGAGGACGTTCATCCGCGAGCTGCCAAGGCCATCCTCGCTCGAGGAGAGCTCCCGCGAGCGAAGGCCAAAGAGCCTCGCCATATCCTTCGTGGAGCAATGTACGAAGAAGCTCATGACCAACGTGGATGTTCGATCCATCGTCCGCGTTCACGTCGAGCGCGGTGAGGATCGACATCGACAGGAGCTCGAACTGCTCCGCCTCGGCGACGACGAGGGCCGCCCTGGTCACCAGATCCTGAACACCAATGGGCACCCGACGCTCGAGACAGCGACGCAGCGCGCGGCCAACAAGCTCGATCATGGCATCACGTTGCTCGGGCTCGAGCCCGCGCTTGGCCAGGGCGAGGCTCAGGCGGAGCGTGACCTCGGCCAGTCCGTCGACATTGGGCAGCGCAGCCAGAAAACCCAAGACATCCCCAGGCTCGAGCAACTCCGCCCAACCGCGAGAACCCAGGAGCGCCAGGGGCTGAGGCGCCGTCGTCCCAGCCTCGACCAGGCTTTGAATATAGTCGAGGCGCCCGCTCGTGGGCGTCTGGAACACCAAAAACCACAGCATCGCAGACGCGATCCCGGGGGACTTGGCGAGCGAGCCCCCAAACAGCCAGGCCTCGACGGACTCGACGGTGGTCGTCTCGGCCCAGCCGAGCAAGTACTGCCCGAGGGCGACGCCCGCGAGGGATCCAGCGTCGACGGCGCGGGCCAGTTGCATGTGAACACCGCCGCCGCGGTCGGCCCGCCCGAGCGCAGCCCACATCGCCGACTGCCGGCGGGCCTCGGAGCTCCCCGACCACTCGAGCGCCCACTCGAGCGATTCGGGATCGCCGAGGAGCGCGCGCGCGAGCTCGAGGTCGACCGCCTGTTCGTGAGCGGGTCGCTCGGGATCGTCGATCTGCCAGGGCCCGGGATGCCACGTACCGAACTGCGCTCGCGCGCGTTCGCGGAGATTCGTCGGCGCGACAGCCTGCTCGAGCGCGGTCAGTCCTCGCAAAATTTCGGGCAGCTTCGCGTAGTCTTCGAGGTCATAGCGCCGAACATCAGCGATGGTGTCGAGCAGCTCCCTTCGCCTCGCGGGGCTCCATCCACGCGCTCGCTCCGCGAGGTGGCTGAGGTTGTCCACGAACAACCCTCGACCCAACCCACCGCGTACCCGCCGCGCGACCACGGACTGGGCTCGCGCCGCGAGCTGTGGGTCATCATCCTCGCAAGCCTGGAGCAGCCGCCCCCAAATCGCGGCCTTGCGTACGCCTAGCTCGGCCTGCGTCGGGAGCGGCCAGTCCCCGTCTGCCTGGTCATCCTCGCTGAAACCGAGCCCACCCTCGCGCGGGTCGATGGCCCAATCCAGCGCGTCGATCGCGAGCTCACGCACTCCGGGCTCCGGGTCGTCGAGTCGGTCGTCGAGGCGTCCACGGCGAAGCTCCCACGGCTGGTGGGTCGAGTGGAGACCGGGCAAGAACAAGCTCTTCCAGACGCGTCGCGCGCCGCTCGACAACTCGACGGTCGAGGCCTCGGCTCGCGCGAGGGTCAGCAGCGCGGACTCCACGTCAACAAAAGCCTGCTTCGAGATCTTGCGGTGGATGACGTGCTGAAACACGAAACGCGCGACTGCGAGCAGGTCGCCAGCAGACGCGAGCTCCGCCGTGGACATCCGCGAGACGATCGACGCCATTGTCGTCGCGGCGAGCTCGGGTGCGCGTCGAGCAGCCTCGTAGCACGCTCGATCATGGCGCACATACGCTTCGACGGCGCCGACCCCCTCTTGGCGCGCGCGCCGATCGAGCTCGTGCCATTCACCGCGTGCGAGCCGCTCGATGATCGCAGGCTTGACCCTCACGGCCTTGGCGACGGCGAGGAGCGTGGCGCGGAGCTGAGGTGTATGGCGACGAATCTTGGGGCCGAGATCGGGATCGGTGAGGAAGTGGTGGAGGATGAGCCGCGCGAGGTTGTTGGGGCTGACATAGCGCCGCTTCGCCTGGAGGCCCGACTGACGGAGAAGCTGGCGCTTGCGGCAAACCCGTTCTCGGCGTTTGACCTCGTGCCAGTCCGTGGGCTCGGCGATCGCCATGCGCAAGCCCTCACCGTGGCGCTCCCATAGCTCGTCCCAGTCGAGCTCGACATCGCGGGTCAGCATTGCGACGAGCAGAGTCTTGGCACGCAGCTCGGCCTCGCGCTCCCAGCTCGGCCCGTGCTCTCGGGGATGTCCCGCGAGCACACGTTGCGTGCCGTAGTACCAGCGAGTCGCGTCATCGTCTCCATGCTCGAGGATCTGATCGCCCTCGGCAACCGCCTGCGCGAGCAAGACCGCGTACCATGGGTAGCCTTCGGACAGATGCAAGATCGCGTCGAGCTGCGCCTCGGGAAGCGAGCCAGCCTCTCCGCGAATGAGGCGGCGTGCCTGCTGCTCATCGAGCTCCGAGAGCGAGAACTCTCGGCCTGGGATCTCGCGCGTCTGGGCATCCGAGGTCCCAACGAGGAACAACCGGGCACCCGCGCTCGCGTTGGCTCGGAATTTCGCCGTCACTCGCTCGACGTCGATGCTGCGCAATTCATCGAGGACGAGCCACGGCTCGCTGCCGCGACGCAACCAATCATCCTGGACGGCGTTCAGGCTCGCGTCGAAGTCGTCGCTGTAGCGCGCTCGTTCGCGCGCGTCTTCACCACATCGGCGAATCGCCTCATACACGACGCGAGTTTTACCGACTCCAGGTGGACCAAACACGCGAAGGACTTGGATGTTCGAGTCGGCGATGGCCTCGAACAATGCGTCGCGCTGGGCATCAGCTTCGAATGTCGGCATATCTCGGCCGGCGCCCAGCGCAGCCGTCCACTGCGCCCAGGACTTGAGCCCGCGAGGCTCGTTCAACCCGAGGGCGCGCCGCTGCGCCTGGCTGAGCTCGGGCTTGTGCGTGGCGATGAAGTCGGCGAGGCGGTTGGCGTCGATGAACGCCAACTGTTTACGCAGCTCGGACGGGACGGAGTGTTCGTCGATCTCGAGCCAAAACCTCAGCTGCTCGGTGACCTCGTCGAGGAGCTGACGATCATCGATCGCCGCGGTGGAGACGACAAAGACGTAGCGACCACCAGCCTGGATGTGATGGAGGAGCCTCGGGGGTGGACGCTTCTTGACCTTGGGGCCAGGCTTCGTGCCCGTCTTCTCGAACTTGTTGTAGGCGAGCTGGCCCAACTCCGCGAGGATGGCCTTTCGCCAGCTGCCTCCTCCCTTGCACGAGTACCAGGTCTCGCCGGGCTCATCCCACGTCAACGCAGCCGTGAACTCGGCGCGCGGACGGATTGGCGACCCGTGGACGACGAACACGAGGTCACGCTTGTCGTCGCCATGGTAGTCGGCGACGGGTCCATTGATCTCGGCGTCAGGTCGATGTCGGCGACTGCGTTCGGTCCTCAGGAGACGCTTGACGAAGCGCTCGAACTCCTTGTCCTTGAGCCCCGCACGCTCGATCGTGTCTCCATCGACGTCGTCGATGTCCATCGGAGATGATCATAGAGGTTGGCCCAGAGGCCGTCGACCCCGCCCGACTGCGTATCAATGTCTCCGACCTGCGCTGTTCGCGGCGATCGTTGACACGACGACCATCGCCAGGCGGAGCTCGCTGTCTGCACGCAACTGGGGCTCGCCAAGCAAGCCATCTGCGCTCCCACGTCGCGGTCCATGACCCCCTGCTCGAGCCTCGCCCACCCACCGTCTCGGGATCGTATCCGTCGCAGGCCGCTCGCTCCGATCTTCGGTGGGCTATGCTCACCCGAGTGTCCACGGCCCAGGAGCACTCGTGGCCCCGGCTGAAGGTGCGCGGGGCGAAGGATGTTGCGACCTGGGAGCAGGCGATCACCGACAGCCACCTCGACTGGACCCTGCGCCGCCAGACCGGGGGAGTCGAGGGCACGCTCGTGCGCCAGCGCGTCGGTGCGGCCTCGGTGATCCATTGTCGCTGCGGCCCGCTCGTGGGTGAGCGCGGGCGCAGGCAGATCGCCCGAGCCCCGGACAGCTACTTTGGCGTGGTCTGGCTGCGCGCGGGCCGAGAGGTGGTCCGCGCCGGCGGGGAGGAGCTGTGCCTGTCGCCGGGGCAGTTCGCGATCTGGGACAGCGAGCAGCCCCTGCACTTCGAGGTCATCGAGCCCCTCGAGAAGGTCAGCCTGCTCATCCCCAAGGCCCGGCTCGCGGCCGTGGTCCCCGAGCCGCAGCGCTTCGTCGGTCGGATCTACGACGGCGACCGAGGCCTGGGGGCCATGGCCACCGAGCAGATCCTCGGGCTCCTGCGCCACGCGCAAGCCCTGTCCGAGGCCGGGCCACAGGTCGAGCGCGTCCTCGATGGGACCCTGGAGCTGCTCGGCGCCGCCCTCCACCTCGGCCTCGAGGGCGCGCCCGCGGGCAAGCGCGAGGACCTCCTCGTGATCCGCGAGTGGATCGAGCGCCACCTCGACGAGCCCAGCTTGTCCCCGCGGCGCGTGGCGGCGGCCCACGGCATCTCCCTGCGAACCCTCCACGCCCGCTTTCAAGCCCAGGGCTCGTCACCCTCGCGGTGGATCCTCGAGCGACGGCTGACCCGCGCCCGCCGCGAGCTCGAGCGCGAGCCCGACGACAGTATCACGACCATCGCGCTGCGCTGGGGCTTCAACGATCCCGCCTACTTCAGCCGAGCCTTCAAGCGGGCCTTTGGTTGCAGCCCCAGCGCCTACCGTCGCGCGGGCCCCCACCGCGAGTCGTCGCCGAAGGTGGCCCGGGGCCGCGAGGCGAGGCGCGGCGGCTCAGCCACCGAGGTGCTCGAGGAACCAGTCGCGCTGGACGGCGCTGGATCGCTCGAAGGCCTCGTCGACGTAGGCGTCGAAGTGGCCCCCGGGTAGCACGAGCAGGCGCTTGGGCTCGCGGGCGCGCGCGTAGGCGGCCAGGGTCAGATCGGCGACGGTGAGGTGATCCTCGCGACCGACGACCATCAGCAGCGGCGTGGGGGCGATGCGCTCGATGTAGGCGCCGGGCTCGTAGTCGATGAACATCTCCATCGAGCGCAGGGTGATCTCGTTGACCCAAGTCGGCGCGCGCTCGCGGATCGGGCCCATGAAGAAGGCGTGGGTGTCGTCGGTGGGCAGAGCGCAGGGCTCGCCCGGCTCGTCGTAGGCGACCTTGAGCCGCGCCGGCGGCTCGCCGCGATAGCGCGCCGCACGATCTTCATCGAAGGACGCGCGCAGCGCCGCCATGTGATCGGCCCGAACCAGGCGCCGGGCGTTGGCCAGGCCGGCGACCAGGGGCACCTGCGCGACCACGCAGCCCACGCGGCGGTCGATGGCCGCGACGACCAGCACGTGCCCGCCGCTGTAGCTCGAACCCCACACGCCGATGCGTCCGCGGTCGATGCCCGGCTGAGCCTGCAGCCAGGTGATCGCCGTGCGGTAGTCATTGATCTGCTGCCACGGGTCGATCTCGCCGCGCGGCTCGCCCCCGCTCTCGCCGAGGTTGCGGTTGTCGTAGACCAGGACCGCGAACCCGGCCGCGGCGAAGACCTCGGCGAAGTCGTCGAGGTACATCTCCTTGGTCGCGGAGAAGCCGTGGGCCATGACGATGGCCGGCTGCGGCGCGGCGGACTCGCCACGGTAGAGCCACCCGCGCAAGGTCACCCCGTCTTCTGTCTCGAACTCGATGGTCTCACGTTCACGCATGTGTGTCGCTCCTGGTTGAGCGCCACTGTCTCCCGCGGAGGCCCGCGCTGCTTGGACGAGGGTGCACCATCGCCAGGACGAGGGCGCAGATCGAGCGCGGCCCCGCGAAGTGTCGTGAGGCGTTGCACCACGCGCTGCTAGCTCGCGCAGCACAACACGGCCGCCCACGACGGACCCGGGCAGTCGCAGGCTGCGTCGACGCACGCGTCCGAGGTCCGCGTGGTGTCGCAGCTGCACAGCCGAAACACCTGGTACAGCTCGTCGGGGCGAAAGCAGCTGTCGTCGCAGCGCCGAAGGCGATCGACGACCCGCCCCTCGCCACAGACCTCGTCGATGCGGCCGTGGTCCTCGCATCCGGCGAGCTCGATCCACTCGCAGCCCTCCGAAGGAGCGCCGTCCGAGCAGCCCACATCGACGCCGCCGGCGAGGACCCCACCGCAGCTCCAATAGGTGCCGTCCTCGACGTTGGCGGGCTCGCAGGGCAGCCCGTCGCAGCACTCGCTCGTGTTGGGGCCCGGGCATGACCAGCCGAGCTCTCGACACTCGATCTCGGGGCAGTCCGAGGTCGTCTCGCTGTCCTCGGTCATCTCGGTCTCGCCCGTCTCGGTCTCGGTCTCGGTCGTGGAGGCTCGAGAGAGGCTCGACTCGGTCGTCGTGCTGCCGACCGCCCGCGACGAGCAGCCGAGGGCCAGGGCTACGAACGAGAGAGCGGCGAATCGAAGGACGCGCAGCGACATCGCGGGTCAGACACTCCCGTCATCGGGAATTTCCAGATCGCTCAGGCTGAAGGTCCCGCGGACGTCCACGCCGTCGCGGCGAAGGTGCTGCCCGCCGTCACCGATGTATGCAGGACCAGTGAGGCTCTCCTGCACACCCCAGCCAGACAGCGGCGTCGGACGCGAGATCGGCGCGACGAAGGGGTCGCCGAGCAACTCGCGTTGACTGAGGTGCTCGAGCGGCGCGAGCTCGGCCAGGGCCCGCTCGCAGGTCAGCGCGCTCGCGTCGAAGCGCGAACCCGCGCGAGCCAGCTCGACGCACTCGAGGTAGGCGGCGCTCACCTGCTCGACGAGCTCGCGCGCGCGCGCGTCACCGGGGACGCACGCGGAGGACGCCCCGGTCGCCTCGCTCATGTGGCGCTCGGCCAGCTGCGCCCACATCGACGCCCGACGCAGGTGCGCGCGCAAGCCGAGCTCGTGAACCCCGAGCGCGACGACCTCGAGGTAGGCGCGATCCAGGTCCCGAGCGAGGGCGAACACGTCGACATCTGCGTCGAGCTCGCGGCCGAGCAGCGCCTCGAGCTCGCCGTCGAGCTGGTGGGCGAGGGCCGCCGCGCGGACTCGCTGGAGCCGCGCGTGCGCCTCGTCGCCCTGGTCCGCGGCGGCTCGCGCACGCTCGAGGGCCTCCTGGGCCCGCGCGGCGGCTCGCGCTCGGCGGGGTCGGACGCGAGGCCGCGGCGTCGCGAGGAGCTGGCAACCCGCCCGCGCCCGGGCCCGCGTACCCTCGACGCACAGATCATCGACGAGCCGACTCGGACAGCTGCGCGCCCACGCGTGCTCGGCGAGGGCCAGGCGAGCCTCGGCCTCACCCACGGCCCAGGCCCCGGCGTAGCGCTCGAGGTAGACCTGCGCGTACTCGGCGATCTCGCTGGCTTCGCGCGGGCGCACGGACCAGTTGATCTTCGCAGCCGCCTCGAGATCCCGCTTCGAGACGAGGCCTTCGTGAACGCCGGCGATCTCGCGGGCGAGCTCGTCCTCGCCGGCCGCGAGGGCGAGCCCTCGGGCGAACTCGAGCCTGTCGGGTGCCTGCAGATCCTTGGGGTAGTCGCTCGCGAAGCGCAGCCAGTGGCGAGCCGCCTCGACCGGACGACCGAGCTGCAGCTCGTCGTGTGCGAGCATGTCGAGCGTGTCCTTGGCGAGCTCGCTGCCGGGAAAGCTGTCCAACAGCCAGGCTCGAAGCTCGGCCGCGCGGGCGCTCGCGAGCCCGCGGTCGTAGCACTGCGCGGCGTACCACAGCAGCCGGTCGGCGCGATCGTGCTCGGCGAAGGTCTCGCGAATCTCGACGAAGCGCCGTCCACAGTCGAGGTAGACCCGAGCGCCCGGTCGAGCCTCCCGCTCGAGCGGGGCCATGGCCTGGCGCCACATCAGGCCCGCGCGCAAGCTCGGCTCGACCACGCGCAGGCGCGAGCTGGCCTCGAGCGTCCACAGCTCGCGCTCGCGGAGACGGTCGAGCCAGGTGAGCAGGCGAGCGCCCGCCGCGGCCTCGTCGGCACCATCGGCCCCGAGCCACGCGAGGGTCAGCGCGTCCACGAGGATGATCGCGGACCAGGCGGAGATGACGTGGCCGTCGTAGTCGGCGATCAACGCCTCGAGCTCGGGCACGGCCTCGCCGTGGCGACCCAGCGTGAACAGCCGCTTGGCGTGGCGGTAGCGGACGCTCCGTGTCCGCGCGGGGTCGAGCTCGCGGGCGCAGCGAAGGTAGACCTCCTCGCCATGAAAGAGCGCTCGCTCGCGGTCGAGCCCGGGGTCCTGCGCAGAGGGGCGCGCGCGGGCGAAGCCCGACACCCACTCCCAGTCGCGCGACGCTACCGCTGGGCGCCGCGTCTTGGTCTGGCGGTCGACACACACGCCCTCGCTGTTGGTCTTGCAGGCCCGTCGCCGGTGCGCCGTGCCGGCCACGGTGACCTCGAAGATCTCCTCGAGCAGCTCGAGCTGACGGTTCGCGGTCCAGGCCGCGATCTCGGGGTCGGCGTGGGCGTCGGCGACTGCCGCCAGGGCCACGCTCGCGCGCAACAAGAGCTCGACGGTGGGCTCGTCCGGGACGCCTCGCCGCTGCGGTGGGAGCGAGGCTTGCAGCTCCCGACCCATCCGCAAGAACAGCTCGGCCGCCCGCTGAGACAGCTCGACGCGTCGCTCGGGGTGCTCGTGGAGCGTACACTCGAGCGATCGCCGAAGGCGCTCGCCCTGGTCAACATAGTCCTCGCGCGAGCCCGCCTCGAGCGCGCCTCGCGTGCGCGCGTGGGCGTCGGCGAACGCGACGACGTCCCCGCAGGGATCGCGGTGACCGAGCTCGACCTCGGGCAGGCTCGGCGACCGGGCGGGAGGATCATCGGGCACCCGGGGAGCGCAGGCCCCGAGGAGCCCGCACAGCACCACGAGGGACGAAAGACCGAGCCGGTGAGCCGCAGCCACGGCCCCCCGACAGCTCCGGGGACCAAGGGTTCCCCAGCAGCGCTCGACCTGGACTGGTGACGCTCAGTCGAGCGCTGCGATCAAAGCTTCAGCTCCCGAGCTCCGTGAGCGTCATGCCCTGCCCCTGAGGCAACAACTGCACCTGAAACAGGTCGTCGATGGTCACGATCTCGCCACCCGAGCCCGACACGACCCCGGACGGGAGCGCCTCGGCGACGACCCAGCCCCCAAAGCTCGCGACCGTGGCGCTCACGTCCCCCGCGCTCACGACGATCCCCTCGCCCGCAGTCAGCCCCAGCAGGTCGACCGGAGCCACGAAGCGCGCGCCCTCGTCGACGACCAGGCCGTCGAAGTCGAGCGTCCCCAGCCCGAGAGAGCCCCCGTCCAGCAGCTGGTAGGTCGCGACCTCGAAGCTACCCAGCGAATCGCCAGCCTCGTCGAAGACCGGGACGAAATCCGTGATGTTGAGATCCAGCAGGCTGGGCCCGGCGCTGTCCGGCGACTGGGTGAAGTCGCCGAGCAAATACTCGGTGCCATCGACGTCGATGATCGCCGCGTGAACGTCGAGGGTCCCCGGACCAAACTGACCATCGTCCACCTCGATCGGGAGAAGGAGGTTGTCGATCATCATCAGGCCCCCGCCGGAGTCCACGAGGTTGGGGAGGTAGCCGACGACGCTCTCGCCGGCCGGATCCACGGCAAACAGGGCCGGGAGCGCGCCGGGCGGCGGCGCCTCGATGACCCACTCCTGCCCCCCGAGGTCGAGCTCGGACGCGTGCGAGACCAGGGTCTCCACGGACGACGCGCCGGTCAGGGGAGCCTCGTCTTCGACCAGGTCGAGGTCCAGCACGCCGATGACCAGATCCGGGCGCGTGCTGAGATCATCGAGGATGATGATCCCGCCGATGCCGTCTCGCTCGGTCGTGAGGGTGAGCTCGGTGGGAAAAGCCTGGGCCTCGTCGACCGTCACCACGCAGGTGACCAGCGCAAACGAGGACCAGACGAACGACTGAAACATGGAGCGCTCGCGCATCTTGGACACGAGCCTAGGCACGAGGGGTTGACCGCGCGGTCAATCGGCGGCGCGAGCTTCGAGGTGGTTCCAGAACACCTCGATGAGCAGGTGGAGGTGTGCGCGCCGCTCGGCGAGGGCGTCCGGGGCGAGCAGCCCTCCCTCGGGCCACCTCGGCGCGAGCCCGGAGGCAAACGAGAAGTAGCTCATCACGGCGCCCGCGAAGGTGATCGTGAACTGCCGCGCGGACGTGGGCCCAGTCCGCGGGAGGTCAGCGAGGACATCGGCCTCGATCCAGCCGTGGAGCGCGTTGAGCTGGCGCTGCGACAGCTCGCGCACGCGCGCGTCTCGCCCGGCCATGTGCTGGATCAGGGGCGGAAAGCGACGCGACTGGCTCATGAATTCGAAGTACACGTCGACGATCCGGGTGATCCGCCCGCGCGCGTCGAGCGTGGGATCGTCGGCGCCGATCAGCGCCTGCATCTGCCGCCGGTAGAACTCGCGGAGGACCGCGAGCAGCAGCCCGTCCTTGGACCCAAAGTGATGCGCGATCAGCCCCTTGGCCACGCCCGCGCGCTTCGCCACCAACTGCAGCGAGGTCGACTCGTACCCGCCGGTCGTGAACAGCTCCGACGCGGCCTCGATGATGAAACCGACCGAGTCCGGCAGCCGCCCCTCAGCCACCCGCTCGCGCCTGGTAGCTGGCCTCGAAGTCGAGCTCGAGCTCGCCGAGGCGCTCGGCCAGCGCGGCGACCCGCGAGGGCATGAACGAGGTCGGCAGCCGAACCGCCCCCTTGCCGCGGATCAACAGCTCGAGCGCGAGCGCCTCGCGCCAGCGCCGACCGCCGCGCGGGAGCTCGGCCTCGAGCGCCGCGGAGGTCAGCGGCTCACCACGAAGGTAGCGTCGCCCGGCCTCGAAGCGGTCGGCGTGCTCAGCCCACCACGAGGCCGCCGCGGACGGCGTGGCCGCGCCCGCGCCCGTGGCCACATTGAAACCATCGAGCGCGTCCTCGCAGACCTCGCCCTCCCCGCCCCGCGCGAGCTCGAGGGCCGCCTCGATCCCCTCGACGCGTCCGCTGACACCGAGCGCCCACCCTGCGTAGGCCGGCGCCGCCGCCCGCCTCACCCAGCTGACGAGCCGCGCACGGTCCCTGTCTGCTCCAAGCGTCGCGAGCAACAGGCAGGGCGCGGCCGAGTCGGGGGCGCGCGCGGCCTGCTTGCACTGCATCCAGGCGGACGGACGACCCATGATCAGCCCCGCGACGATCGCCGCACTGCGCACCGCGGGCGTGGTCGACAGCAGGTGGCGATCGACCTGCGCCGCGAAGGGCTCCGGCCTGGCGTGGAGCGGGAGCACGCGCAGGCCCATCGCCAACAGCTTGGGATCGCCCGAGGCCAGCAACTCGCGGATCACCTCGGCGCCTGGATCGCCGGCTCGCCGCACGAACACGCCCAGCCAATCCAGGCGAACGTCCCCCGCCGTGAGCGCGCTGCCCAGACCGACGAGCGTCTCGGCCAGGAGCTCGTCGTCGAGGAGCGCGAGCGCGACCGTCACGGCGTGGTGGCAGCCCTCGTCGAAGTCCTCGATCGCGTCGAGCAACCCTGGCCCCCCCTTCATGCTCAACAGAGCCAGCGCCGCAGCCAGGCGCCGGTCCTCGCCCTGTCGAGCGTCGAACAGGGTCGGCAGCAACACGAGCCGCGTCGCGAGCTCGTGGTTGAGCTCGAGCACGTCGAGGTTCGAGCGCCAGCGCGCTTGCGGCCCCCGGGCGCGCGCGTCAAAGTCTCGATCCGAGGTCTCGGACAGGGTCTCGCGCAGCGCGGCGACGGCCCCCTCGAAGTACTCGACGAGCACGACCTCGGGGATCTCGGGCGGCTTCGCCACGGAGACTTCAGGCGCGCGGGGCGTCTCGATTGGCGCGGATTCGACGTCGGCGCTCGGGCGGGGATCGGGCGCGCTCGCGGACGTCGACCACGCAGGCGGGGGCGGACGACTGGCCACCGACTCGAACCGCTTGGGCCGCACAGCCCGGCCCTTCGTCTCATCCGCGGCGGCGCGCGCCGCCCTCGCCACCGCGAGGATCTCGTCGCGCGGGATGGGGGCGGTCTCGCCACCGAACATCCGGTCCAGCGAGACGATGCGCGTGGTCTGCTCGACCTCGTCGGTGGGCCTCGCGGCGAACGACATCTCGCGCAGCGCGACGACGTGCGTGCGCTGCCCCCTCTCCTCCGCCGCGCCGCGCACGAAGGGCATGTGATCCAGCGAGACGATCTCCGTGGTCGGCTCGTCCGCGAAGGGATCCAGCGGCGCGAGGACCTCGGTCCCCGACGGCTCGGGCAGAGCGTAGACCACGGTCCCCGAGGACCCCCGAGACACCTCGCCGGGGCCCGTCCCCTCATCCACGCGAGCTCGCGTGGCGAGGTGCGGCGACTCGGGCTGCACGTACGACACGGCCCCCGGAGGGCCCGGCGCGGCGTAGACCACGGTCCCAGAGGGTTCGCGCTCGACATGCTGCACGGCCCCCGAGGGCTCCACCGCCGCGTGGGCCCCGGTGCCGGACCCGGGGAACATCGCGCCTTCGCCCCCAAAGACCTCGCGACCGGGCAAAGCGGCGGCCTCGCCGGCCCCTGGCACGCGCTGCGTCGAGCTCGACCTCGACGGCGAGCCGCGGCGCAGCAACCACCAGGCGACACCGAAGAGCACGAGCGCCACGGTCGAGGTCAGGGCCAGGATGACGTGTCCCACTTGGATCACGGCTGCCCGCAGGCAGAGGCGCACGCAGCAGCGATCCCGCAGTTCACGCAGCCATGCACGCGAGTCTAGGACTCCGCCACGCGAGACACAAGAACGACGCGTCACTGACGCTTGACCTCGACATCCCGAGTCGAGATGCTGGCGGCGTCTTCATGAACATCCTCAATCCACGTTCACTCGCCACGCTCGAGGCCGAGTTCAGGTGCGAGGATGCCGACCCCTCGATCCTGAACGTCCGCAGCCTCTGGCTCAGCGAGCGCATCGACGGCGACTACGAAGCCCACGCCATGCTCTCGTCGCACGACGAGTTCGAGGCCCGGGACCTGCTCGGCGCCAACTGCGAATTCACCCTCTCGCGCGGCCCGGTCCCGCGCAAGCGGCTGTTCGGCGTGGTCGCGGAGATCGACGATCGCGGCGAGCTCGACCACCTGCGCTGGGCCAAGATCCGCGTCGTGCCCGCGTTCGCGCTCCTCGCCATGGGCCGAAACACGCGGATCTTCCAGCACCGCTCGGTCCGCGACATCATCCGCGAGGTGCTCGAGGAGTCGCTCGGCGCCTACGGCCGGAGCTTCGACTTCGGCGCGACCACGCGCGGAGCCGCCACGCGCGACTATTGCGTGCAATTTCGCGAGTCGGACCACGCCTTCGTCCGCCGCCTGCTCGAGGAGGAGGGCCTGGCCTACGACTACGTCCACGCCCCGGACGCCGACGTCGAGATGCTCACGCTCCGCGACGCCAATGATCAGTACCCCAAGTTCGAGAACATCGACGGCAGCGAAGAGATCCCCCTCGTCGAGCACGACGCCGAGCACATCCACCTCGAGTCGGTCCAGTCCATCGGCTACGGCCGCCGGCTGACCGTGACGGGGACCTTCCGCCGCGACTACGACTGGCGCGACCCCAAAAACTGGCTCGACGAGCGCAGCGGCGGCGGCGACCACCGCGATCGTGCGCGGCGCGTCTACCTCCACCAGGATCGCCGCTACATCCACGACGACCTGACCAAGCAGGCCGGTGACACGACCGCGGCCGAGGTCTTCGAGGCCGAGCTGCTCGAGGGCCGGAGCATCGTCAGCGCGCTCACGGCCGGGACGCGCTTTTCGCTGACCGACGCCGAGTCGAGGTTCGAGAAGGAGTACCTCGTCACCCGCGTCATCCACGACTTCCGCGACACCGAAGACGGCGGGGTCTACAGCAACGAATTCGTGTGCGGCCCGTCCGAGGTCCTGTATCGACCGCACCGGCAAACGCCCAAGCCCCGGGTCCGCGGGCCACACACGGCGACCGTCGTCGGCGACGACGAGATCCACACGGATGAGCACGGCCGCATCCAGGTCCAGTTCCACTGGGAGGAGACGCCCAGCCACGCCGCCGACGCGTCGTGCTGGATCCGCTGCGCGCAGAGCTGGTCGGGCCCGGGCTGGGGCGCGCAGTTCATCCCCCGCCGGGGCATGGAGGTCGTCGTCGAATTCCTCGAGGGCAACCCCGATCGCCCGCTCGTGACCGGCTGCGTCTACAACGGCGTCAACGACTTCCCCTTCGAGGTCCCCGCCAACAAGACCCAGAGCGGCTGGCGGACGCGCAGCTCGCCCAACAGCGACGGCTACAACATGCTGCGCTTCGAGGACGCGACCGGCCAGGAGGAGATCCACATCCACGGCCAAAAGGACTGGTCGATCGTCATCGAGAACGACAAGGACCAGCACATCCACCACGACGAGACCACGCGCGTCTACCACGACCGGACCAAGACCGTCGATCACGACGAGCGCGAGACCATCGGCAACGACCGCTGGATCGCCGTCGGCTCCAACCACAGCGAGACGATCGGCCTCAACATGTCCGAGACCGTGGGCGTCAACAAGACCGTCGCGGTCGGCGTCGTCATGTCGACGGCGGTCGGCGAGGACATGCACACGGTCGTCGGCGACAACATGAGCGAGGGCGTCGGTGACACGAAGACCGCGACCGTGGGCGTCGACAGCCACGAGAGCGTCGGCGCGAACAAGACCGTGATCGTCGGCAAGGAGTACTCGATCACCTGCGGCAAGGCGTCCATCACCTTGCGCAGCGACGGCGAGATCATCATCCGCGGGACCAAGATCGACTCGGAGACCTCCGGCGACACGGACATCCGCGCGGGCATCATCAAGCTCAACTGCTGACCCCCCCCTCGGAGCCAAGGATCATGCAACCAGCAGGACGAGTCGGCGACAACGCGCAGTGCCCCGCGGACGGCCACGGCAAGCCATGTTGCGCGCACGGCGTCGTGGGCCCGGCGGTGGCGGGCTCGCCCGACGTCGTCATCAACAATCAGAGCGCCGTCCGCGTCGGCGACCCCGGCACCCACTCCGCGTGCTGTGGGCCCAACACCTGGCACGCGACCTCGGGCTCGCGGACGGTCCTGATCAACGGGGTCCCCGCGCACCGCAAGGGCGACTCGACCGCGCACTGCGGCGGCGGCGGGACGCTGATCGCCGGCAGCGCCAACGTGCTCATCGGCGACGCCGACGGCTGCGACGAGGCCATCGCCTACGACGAGGGCTTCGTCGTCGTCGACGAGGACGGCGATCCCGTCCCCGATCGCAGGTACACGCTCACCCTCGCAGACGGCCGGGAGCTCCGCGGACGCACCGACGACAAGGGCCGCACCATGATCGTCTTCACCCGCCAGCCCGAGGAGGTGAAGATCGAGATCCACGACCAAGACGAGACCATCGACGAGGACTGGTAGCCGTGGCCGAGACCGACACATCCACGACGACGCCGACCGAGGACAAGGAGCGCAAGACCGTCAAGGTCACGACCAAGCGAGAGATCAAGCGATTGTTCGTGCACTGCTCGGCCTCGCCCAACGGCCGGAACAACGACGCCACGGACATCAACGCCTGGCACAAGGGGCGCTTTCGCCGAAAGTCGAAGTACAAGGACACATTTAATAAAGAGCTCAAGTACATCGGCTATCACTTCGTGATCTGCATTGATGGGACGATCCAGACCGGTCGCCACCTCGAGGAGATCGGCGCGCACGTCTACAAGAACAACAAGGACAGCGTCGGGATCTGCATGATCGGCACCGACGCCTTCACCCCCGCGCAGTGGACGGCGCTCAAGGCTCACCTGAAGGTGCTCGAGGGCCAGTTCCCCGACGCGAAGATCCACGGGCACCACGAGTACGCGAACAAGGCCTGCCCGGGCTTCGACGTCCCGACCTGGCTCGCCGCCGGGCGCAAGGAGGAGGCCAAGCACATCCTCGCGCCCAAGCCGCTCGCCCCCGAGAAGGTGCCGATCCCGAAGCCCCGGCCCGAGGGTCTCGGAAGTGCGGCGCCGAAGACCTCGCTGGTTCCCAAGCCCCGACCCAAGTGACGGCGCCGATCCCGAAGCCACGACCCCGAAGCCCCAACCTCGAAGCCCGATCCCGAAGCCACGACCCCGAAGCCACGATCCCGAAGCCACGACCCGACCCGAGGGCCTCGGCGGTCTGGGGTCGAAGAGCTCGTCGGCCCCAAAGCTCCGAACCAAATGAGTGGCCCGCTCCGCTGCTCGGGACGAGCGCTGAGGCTCGGTCGCCCTCGCGCGAACGCGAGCGCGCGCAAGGCATGGGATAGCTGCCTTCGCGCCATGCGTTCGATCTTCGGTGCTCCTGCACCCCGCTGATGCCACCTTCAGACGGTCACCCGCCCCGGATGGACAGGCATCGCGTTTGGGTCGCGTGTAAAAATTGCGAGATTGTCCGCAAAGGCGCCTCGCTCGGGCCGAAGACTGGGCGTGCACCCGCAGTTCATTCAAGGCGACCGTCGTCAGACAGCCAGGTCCAACCGACCCTGGCCTGCGCGTCCGCGTCTCGACTCCGCCCTGGCGGGAGGCGCACCGTGACGCAAAGACCCCACGACGCGCTGTTCAAGGCTGGCTTCGAGGCTCCTGCCCACGCGGCCTCCCTGTTTCGTGTCCTCCTTCCCGCGTCCGTCAGCGCCGCGGTCGACTGGGACTCCTTCGCCCGCGTCTCCGGCTCCTTCGTCGACCCCGACCTCGGCGACCGCCACACCGACCTCCTGTTTCAGGCCCGCATGGGGTCCCTCCCCGTGTTGCTCTATCTCCTCCTCGAGCACCAGAGCACCGCCGACCCCGACATGCCCCTCCGAGTCTTGATCTACATGACCCGAGTCTGGGAGCGCCACCGAAAGGAGCACGCCCGCGGCCCCCTCCCCCTGATCCTGCCCGCGGTGATCTCCCATGCCCCCGGTGGCTGGCGCGCCCCCACCTCGCTCGAAGCCATGTTTGGCATTGATCTGGGATCAAATCCCGAGCTCGAGCGACTCGTTCCACGTTTTTCATTCATCCTCCGGGATCTATCCCAGCTCGACAACGACACACTCCTGAAATGGGCCATTCACAGCTTTCCAAAGGTCATCTTGTGGGTCCTCCGCGACGGCCGAGACGTGTCTGTGCTAACCGACAACCTCGAGCACTGGCATCATCTCCTTCGCGCGCTCCTCTCGACACCAAACGGTGTCGAGGCCATGGCACAGATCTTTCGTTATCTGTCCCTGATCACCGAGGAGGTGAAATACGAGGAGATTCGTGGCAAAGTCCTCGAGCGACTGCCGGAAACGGAGGGATCCATGCGAACCTATGGTGAAGCGCTAATTCAGAAGGGCCACGAGCAGGGCCATCAGCGGGCCCTCCATGACACGTTGGTGACGCAGCTGGCCCTGAAGTTCGGGCCTCTCCCGCCCGAGCGGCTCTCCGAGATCGACGCCGCCCAAGCACCTCGGCTCGCGCACCTCCTCGAGCGGCTGATCCTCGCCTCGACCCTCGAGGCCGTGTTCGTCGACCCACCTCAGTCCGAGTAGAGGTCAGCGCGGCCCGACTCAGGCCCTGCGCTCTTGCACGAGTCGGTCGACCGACTCGCGCATGTGCCCGCGGCTTGCCAGTCGTCACTGCTTCCGTCGGCACCTCGAAAGTACAAAATTGTCCGCAAAGGCATCTCGCTCGCGCCGAAGACTGGATGTGCGCCCGCTTTTCATTCGAGACAGCCGTCGTCAATCAAACCAGAGTGACCTGCCGCAACCAACGTGTTCGCACTCTGGAGCGCCTCACGTCACGCAGTGCGGGGACCCAGGCCTCGCGGGAGGCGCACCGTGACGCAGAGACCCCACGACGCGCTGTTCAAGGCCGGCTTCGAGGCTCCTGCCCACGCGGCCTCCCTGTTTCGTGTCCTCCTTCCCGCGTCCGTCAGCGCCGCCGTCGACTGGGACTCCGTCGCCCGCGTCTCCGGCTCCTTCGTCGACCCCGACCTCGGCGACCGCCATACCGACCTCCTGTTCCAGGCCCGCATGGGGTCCCTCCCCGTCTTGCTCTATCTCCTCCTCGAGCACCAGAGCACCGCCGACCCCGACATGCCCCTCCGAGTCTTGATCTACATGACCCG
>WURV02041677.1:0-22365 GCA_011762755.2 Epimenia babai | reverse complement strand
TTGATAATGACATCGCCTTACATGGTGCGTACTGGCATGATGGTTTTGGGTATCGTCGTAGTCATGGCTGCGTCAATTTGTCACTAACTGATGCAAATTGGCTTTATAATTGGACATCCGCAGAATTCGATTTTACAGTGGAAAATGATTTAGGCGCGGCAGTGTTTGTCTATAGTAGTGGTGAATATCGTTAAAACTTCTCGACTTTTGTCTAGAAACCGCTACATAATATTATGTAGCGGTTTTTTATTTCCTAACTTAATTTGATTATCGTTGGGTTTGCGTAGGGTAATATCAGTTGAAGCGTATAGTGAATATTTGCTAAGTTATTAGTAACAAATGACATGAAAAACTTATTGTAATTAGGAGCTAATGATGCGACGAAAACACCTAGCACTATTTTTGATTTTATCATTATATTTACTGCTGACTGTTCTTCCTACTTCCGCTGATGATGATGTTCAATACGGGCTAACAGCGGATGAGATTGAAGCCTATGATTTACCTGATTTTGACCAACTTACTGTTGACGAAAGCCTGCTATATGACAGACGTTATCAACAAGTTTCACAACGCATTGATGTATTCGATGCTCCAAATGGTAACTATTTACGTTCGCTTGATGAAGGTTTTAATTTCCTGACAGTATTGCAAGTTACAGATGATGGTTGGACTGAAATTAATCGTGGTGAGTGGGTTCAATCATCTGCGTTAGCTGATACAAATTATGTTGTATCACATTTCACAGGTGTTTTCTTAGAAGAGCAATATCCTGACTACGCATTTGCATGGATGTTAATTAATGCTTATCCAAGTAGTTTGCCGGGTGGAGACCCTGATGAGACTAATGACTTAGTATATCGTTACACACTTGTTCATATTTTCGCCACTGTAGAAATTGATGGTTGGAATTGGTATCAAATTGGTGCTGATTTATGGGTACATCAAACCTATGTAGGCAAAGCACTTCCAATTGATCGACCTGAAGATGTAACTACTGAAAAATGGGTCGCAATTGATCTATATGAGCAGACTTTAATGGTTTATGAAGGTGATCGTCCTATATTTGCCACATTAATCGCAACTGGATTACCACGTTGGCCAACCTTTGAAGGCACATTCAATATTTACTATCGTCGTACACGCCACACGATGTCATGGGGAACAGTTGGTGATGATTTTTATTATTTGGAAGAAGTCCCTTGGACAATGTTCTTCGACGAAGGTCGTGCGCTTCATGGTGCATATTGGCATGATGGTTTTGGGTATCGTCGCAGTCACGGTTGTGTAAACTTGACCATCACCGATGCAAACTGGCTTTACAATTGGGTAGCTGACGATTTTGAATCATTAAATTCGCCAGACATTGAAGAAGGTCCAAATGTTTATGTGTATAGTAGTGGTGTGTATGAATAGGTAAAAACATCAGAGCAAGATAAAAGCATTAAAGGCACTCATAGATTGGGTGCCTTTTGCTTTACGGGGCTTGTTGGACGGGAATTTCACGCTATTATGGTGCATAATTTGTGCAAAATTCCACGAACCATTAGTGAGTAGTCTAGTGACGACAAAAACAACAAGTATTAACCAGTTAATTCGTCGATTAGAGCATTATATGTCTCTATATGGATATGAAACCCAACAAGTCCCGATTATCGATAATGCTGATCTGTTTTTAACTAAAGCCGGCGATCAAATCATTGAACGATTATTTATGTTTGAACGTCGCGGTCAACAATGGGCATTACGACCAGAATTTACAGCATCCGCAACATATCAATACATCAAGAATAACGAAACAACTGTTAAGCGATGGCAATATCAAGGAACTGTTTTTACCGATCAACGCAATCAGCAGAAAAACAGCTATCAACATCATAGTGTAGGGGCAGAGTTATTTGGTTCAGGTGACATCAATGCTGATGCTGAAATCATAAGTATGGCAACTCACGGAATAATTCAGCAAGGTATAGATGATTGGCAATTGACGATTGGGCATACAGGTCTGATGCGTCAAATACTTAAAAATTTTAATCTTGATGATCGAACTTCCCGTTTCTTACTAAGTAATCGTGAAATTTTACGTAGGGACGGCAAAGAAAGCATCATAAAACAGCTTGAGCAATATTTACCAAACATCAATGTTGAAACGCCTGACGAGATTGATTTATCAAAGACAGTTGACGAAGCAGATACACATGAGATGGTTGATACATTTTTAGATGCCAGCAGAGGGCGTAACACAATGGGGGGGCGTTCCAGAAATGATATTACCCGCCGAATACTCAAAAAGCGCCGGCAAGCCACCCAGAAATCTCAGATTGTTGAGGCTATAAATTTTCTAGATGTATGGGTACATCTAGAGGGTCATCCCCGTGCGATTCTTGACCAGTTGAAACAGTTAATTAGTGAAATGCTGGATGACGCTACAAAATCTCAAATGTTATCTGATTTGAATATGCTTCTTGGTTTATTAGACGTATATGAAATCCCGTTGGAAAAAATTACGCTAAAGCCAGATTTAGCGCGTGAATGGGAATATTACACAGGCATCGTATTTGAAATTACATCAAGTACAGGTGATTTATTCTGTGGTGGTGGACGTTACGATGACTTAACACGCCTGCTTGGTGGTCAAAACGTCATTCCCGCAATTGGTTTTGCTTATAATATTGATAATTTGAATGATCAGATTTCACCAAGTGACAACAAAACCATATTTGAATTACGATATACACAAATTCAAGCAAATTTTGCTATACAGTGGGTTAGTCTTTTACGTGACGAATATGCTCTGTCTATAAAGCTCACAGTTATTGATGAGAGCTCTCAAGGGGACGATACAAATATTTTGCGGATCACAGAAGATAACAGCTTAAACTATCAGGGAAAATCTTATAAACAATCAGATATTCAACAATTAGTCGAAAGGTTGTCATAGAGGGTTATGTCAATGAATAAAATCACGCTTGCATTGCCTAGCAAAGGCGCAATTGCAGAACCTACTTACAACTTTCTCAAAAATTGTGGTTTAAAAGTTAAAAAACCGAATCCTCGTCAATATACAGGTACAATCCCGAGCATAAATGGCGTTGATTTACTGTTCCAACGTGTTAAAGATGTCGCTTATAAGGTTGCTGATGGTACAGCGCAGCTTGGTATAACCGGATTTGATGTTGTGCAAGAATATGGACATGATGACTTGGTGGTTATCAATCCGGAATTAGGATACGGACATTGCTCATTAGTCATTGCTGTGCCTGAATCTTGGGTAGACGTAGAGACATTAGATGATTTAGTTGATGTTGCACTTGATTTTCGTGAGGAAAAACAACGTAATATTCGTGTTGCAACCACATATACCAATCAAACTCGCCAATTCTTTCACAAAATTGGTATTCATCACTTTACGATGGTTAAAGCTGAAGGCGCAATTGAAGCTGCGCCAACCATCGGATATGCTGATATCGTTGTTGATCTCACACAAACAGGAACAACGCTCAGGGAAAATCACCTTAAAACGATTTCTAACAGTACTATCTTTGATTCTCAGTCCTGCCTGGTTGGGAATCGCACTGCATTGATGGAAAATAAATATTTGATCAATATTTTGCGCCAAATGTTAGAACAGATGGACGCAGCTATCGTTGGTCGCAAATATTATCAACTAACAGCAAATATTAGCGGGGCAAATATTCAAGAAATTGGTAGTCAAGTTATTCAAAATCCTGCGACTGCCGGTTTGCAAGGACCGACAATTGCGGAAGTCTACAGCAATGTGAATGATGAGCGTAAATGGTTTTCTGTGACGATTACTGTACATGAAAATGCTATTATGAAGGCCGTAGCACATCTCAGAGGTATAGGCGGACGACAAATTATCACAACGCCAGTTGAATATGTCTTTTTTGAGAAGTCATCCACTTTTTCTAAGTTAGTGGATGACCTCAATTTGCAATTATAAAGCGCGTTCTACTTCGTTTAATTTTGAATCGATCAAACTTATTTCACCGATTCCTTCCGAGCCCATCTGGATTGACATTGCTAATCCTAGTAATGAGATTTCCGGTGGGAATTTGCTTTTATCGGTTAGATTCATCGTTAAGAAGGGGCAACAAAACAATGCTGATTTTACATATTCGCGCCAATTCTTCGGTAATAATTGACGTTTTTTTAGTTCCTGAACAATAGGAATTAATGTATGTTCTGTTTTGCTATTGAGGAACATATGCCGAATCGGTGGAAGTTTATAGTCATAATCAAGTGACCATGTATCATCATCTTGTGCAAAATCGTAAACGAGTTGTTGCTTCTTTACTTCCGGGTAATACATCCACATTGCAAACACATTATGGAATAGAGGTTTGACCAAATCCAATAACGGATTATGTTTACCCGCAAATGCAGGATCAAAATAAAGCAATGTCCCATCTTTCTGAAAGAAAACATTGCCATTATGTGCATCACCATGTCCGATAACAGATGATGTGTTATTTACAGGATTCAACAAAGTGACAGCAGTATCAATAATATCTTTCAATGTTTTGTGATATGTAATACCATTTATCACCCACTTGATTTGTCCTATTTCTCGCATTATAAGTGTTTTATGAGGTAAAGTAATGAATGTATCATCTTTGTTGCTAAAATCGCCATAGAATCGCTTTAAACGCCCGCCTGTCAGGCGATGATAGAACAATTGATGGATGGGTGCGGTATCTGTTGCGGTTTCAGTTTCTAAAGTGTCAAGATATAGCTCAAATAACTGTTTGTCAGATTGATTTTGTGCTTTTTTGAGTTTTGAAAAAACATCATCCGAAACTTGATTGTTTTCAATTCCCCAAGCCACATCAAAAACTGAAGGGTCTTCAATGACCTCATAGATCAATAATTGCTGTCCTGCTTTTGTAGAGCTGTGAATTGGTTGAATGATTGGGTATCCAGAATCGGACAGCATCGAAGCGTTATAAAATTCACCAACAACATTATCATCTTCTGTGTGGGTTTTAAAAAACAGCTTGTGCCCATCTTCGAGCGTTAAAAAGCCATTGAATGAGTTTAACGATATTGCTTGTGGTCGTAACTCCAGTGAAACAATATCTAATGGAAATAAGTCTCGAACAAACTTCAGGAGTAAAGCCTCCGCTTCACTCCTATTATCGAATTGCAACTTCTGAATGGTTTGCAATAAATCACTCATGAATTCTACAGCCCCAAAATTTCATTGCGTTTACGGATTGCCATTGCATGAGCTGGAAAGCCTTCGTAATCAGCTAATGTTGTAGTAATCTCTTGCAAGTAGTCATATCCTTCGCGTGATAAGTACCCTACCCCACTTCGTTTTAAGAAATCCCAAACACTTACAGATGAGAAGCTCCGCGCAAAGCCACCTGTTGGCAAAATGGCATTTAATCCTAAGCAGTAATTTGCGGTTGGAATTGGTGTCATTTGACCAAGTAGAATTTCGCCGGCATTTTGGATCTTATTTAAAGCAATAAATGGGTCTTGGACTAAAACTTCAAGATGCTCCGGTGCGTAGTCATTTACAAATTGAATGGACTCTTCGAGTGATGAAGTCAGCATGACACCACCATAGTTTGCAAGCACATTATTTACAAAATCTTGTCGCCATTGTGGCAGTTCGCTAATGTACTCGGGCAATACGTCTAAAACTTGTTTCGCAACTTCTTCACTATGTGTTACAAGAATTGCTGCTGATTCTGCGCCATGTTCTGCTTCAACCAGTAAATCAAGTGCCGCCAAACGTGGATCGACATGTTCATCAGTAAGAATTATTGATTCGCTAGGTCCAGCTGGCAATCCAACATCTACTGTTCCATATAATAAACGCTTAGCGGCAGAGACATAACTGCTACCTGGGCCAATCAATTTATCAACTTTAGGAATTGTCTCAGTTCCATAAGCAAGTGCGGCAATAGCTTGAATACCACCAACCACATATACTTCGTCAACACCGCATATTTCGGCGGCAACCAATGATGCAGCATCAGGAGTACCATCTGGCTTCGGTGGTGAGACAACAATAATACGAGGAACCTTGGCCACTTTTGCTGGTGTTGCTAACATCAACATGACCGACGGAAATGCACCTTTACCACGCGGAACATATAAACCAGCACTTGTTATGGGTGATATCTTTTCACCCGCCATTACACCTGGTCTTAGTTCTGTAAACCACATTTGTTCAGGCATTTGCTCTTCATGGAATTTTAAGATGTTTTCATGGGCTTTTTCAATTGCATCAACAACATTGGCACTAACTTCATCACGTGCTTTTTGAAAGTCTTCCGGCTTTGCACGTAACATATCTACTGAGAAGTTTTCTGCATCAAATTGCTGTGCATAATCGACAACTGCTGAATCGCCCTCAATTTTTATACGATCAATTACGCTTTGGGCTAAAGGTAATAAATCACTAATGTCTTGTTCAGCACGTTTCATTATTCGTGCTAGTTCATCTTTTGCTAGTTCGTTATATTTCCAATATTGAATCATGCTAATACCTTTATACAATCACCTTAAATACAAAAGGCGCAGGAAGATTGTTCCCCCTACGCCTTGCAATTCGCTTTGTTGAAGTTATGAACTGATTGTTTCAGTTCTCTTTTGTGTTACCTCGGAACGGCGATGTGAGCCATCCCAGCGAATATCAGGAATAAGGATTTCTTCTTTTTCAAGAATGCGATCTTTTTGTTCGATCAAATCCTTAATCATGACACCCATTTCAGATTTAACATCATGTGAGGGTTCATAGCCAAGATCAATCAGATGTTGACGATCTGGATTAAAGTAATGCTTTGCAGCTTCATTACGCGGATTATCATATTCATTAATCTGAACGTCTAACCCTTGTTCGTTCCCGACTTCTTGAACCATACTCGCTAATTGATTGATCGAGTATGTTTCCTCAAATTGGTTAAATACGCGATATTCACCTTCTTTAGGAGGATTCTCTATCGTGATCGCCATACAATGTACAGAGTCAATCATCGGTAAGAAACCACGTTGTTGATGCCCACCACCATATACTGTGATTGGGTGATTAATAACTGCTTGACAACAGAAACGGTTAATTGCTGTACCAAATGCTTGATCAAAGTCGAGGCGACTACGTAAACGTGGGTCATCGCCCATTTGAGGGATTTGTGTACCAAAAACAACGCCTTGCATCACATCGGTGGCGCGCAACCCCCAAATCTTGCAAGCATAGGCGGTATTATTAGAATCATGCACTTTACTTTGATGATAGAAACTTGCGGCTTGACGTGGGAATGGTAGTGTATCTTTACGACCGCGAAATTCTACTTCAAAGAAACCTTCAGGAATATCGATGTTTGGCGTACCATATTCGCCCATTGTTCCCAATTTAAGTAGGTGTGCATGAGGAACGATGTCTTTGATTGCATAGAGCAAGTTTAGATTGTTAACAACATTGTTTTGTTGTGTAAACACGGTGTGATCGCGGTCAATCATTGAATATGGAGCAGATGGTACTTGTCCAAGATGAACGATAGCATCTGGTTTAAATTCGCTGATAAACTCTTTTACAAAATCATAATCGGTTAAATCGCCGATACGAAAATCTAATTCTTTGCCGTGCATTTCTTTAAATGCTTGTTTTCTTTCATCAGGGCTATAAACAGGAAGCGCACTATGGCTACCCATTTCTTCTACCCATTTACGACGAAGTAATGCGTCTGCGCCGGCAACTTCATGTCCACGGGATGTCAGGTATTGAGCTAGTGCCCATCCTAAATACCCATCAATACCAGCAATAAAAACCTTCATATTACTCTCCAAATCACGTTGATTGTGCGAAAAATCACCAAGTATAATAACCCCTGATCTTCAAAAAGGCTACGATTGTTGGCGTTCGTAGTTACGGGTGAATTAAATTTATACTTAATGATACCCGTAACTTGTATTTAACCTATACTAAATAATCCCATTTTTTCTTGTACTTCATGTAATGTTTCGTCAGCTACGATGCGTGCTTTTTCAGCACCTTCTGCAAGGACTTTGTCAATATAATCAGTTTCGCCGACAAGTTCATTGTACTTTTTCTGTAATGGTTCTAAAACGCTATTAACAGCTTCGACGACAGATTTTTTAAGATCGCCATAGCCCTTATCCACAAATGTTGCTTCTACATCCTCGTTAGAGCCACCAACGATTGCTTGATAAATCGTTAACAAGTTATTGATTCCAGCGCGTTCAGGATCATCACTGAAACCGATTTGCATGGAAGAATCTGTTACGGCACGCATTAGCTTCTTTTTGATACGATTGGGCGGATCAAGCATATAAACAGCATGATACTCTGAATCTTCACTTTTACTCATCTTATTTGTTGGTACATCTAATCCCATAATACGAGCACCTGCCTTTGGGGCCATCATTTCTGGGATGGTGAATGTATCACCATAAAGATGATTGAAGCGTTGCGCCAAATCACGTGTAAATTCAAGATGCTGACGTTGATCATCACCGACGGGAACAGCATTTGCTTGATATAAAAGAATATCAGCCGCCATCAATACAGGATAAGTGAGCAAACCCGTACCAACGGATTCTTGTACTTGTTTCGCAGATTTATCTTTGAATTGAGTCATGCGGTTTAGCCAACCTAAAGGTGCTAAACAGGTTAATAACCACGCTAATTCGCGATGGGCTTTAACATGAGATTGTATAAAAATAGTACTTTTTTCAGGGTCAATACCTGCCGCAATATACAATGCGGCAACTTCGCGTGTTTTTTGACGTAACTCTTCAGGGTCTTGATAAACCGTTAAAGCATGTAAATTAACAACACAGAAAAAACTATCATATTTATGTTGCTCGACAACCCATTGCTTGAGTGCACCAAGATAATTACCAATGGTTAAATTTCCTGAAGGTTGAATACCTGAAAATACACGCTTTTTTGGGGTGTTTGACATAAAATTTCCTGTTATATTTGTTTTAGCATTAACAAAGCACGTATTCTATCAGGTGAATAGTGCGCTATCAATACAACACAATTAACTATCTTATAAAATCGTATATATTGATGTGAGTCCCTTAGTATATGATAAAGATATTCCGTATTATAGTTATTTTATTTGTTGGAATTTCGTTTTTATTATCATCAAACAAAAAAGTTCCTGTTTCAGCTCAAACTAATGAAATGATATCTGCTGATGGAACTTTAAGGCGGATCCAAGTTCCAATACTTATGTATCATTATGTAAGTGTTTTACCTCCTAATGCAGATGAAACCCGCATTGGGTTAACGGTTGAGCCAGCTTTATTTGAAACACATTTAAACTATTTTTCAGAATCGGGATTTAATGTAATTTCGCTGTATGATCTTCATCATGCGTTATATGCCGGATACGCGCTGCCTCCAAATCCCATTATTTTGACATTTGATGATGGATATGTTGACCACTATACAAACGTGTTCCCCCTACTCCAACATTATGATTTGACAGCAACTTTCTTTGTGATCACTGGGCGAGCAGATAATAATGATCTTAATCATCTTAATTGGTCGCAGATTACAGAAATGAGTAATGCGGGCATGAGTATGCAAGCACATACAAAAGACCATTTTGGCTTAAGTGGGCGAGATTACGATTTTCTTGTATATCAGATTCTTGGGAGTGTAGAAAGTTTACAGGCTCACACTGGGGAAACTGTCAATATGTTTTCTTATCCGGCAGGTCGCTATGACGAGACAACATTGTCTGTAGTCCGATCTTTGCCAATATTCCGAGCAGTAACAACCCAAAATGGTGCATCGCATACAACAGATAATCAATTAGAATTGCCTCGTTTGAGAATTACGGGAAATATGAGTGTGGCGGGATTGCAACAGCTATTAAATTCTGCCCGATAAATTTCAACTTACTGTATTGAATTGTTTTTAGATTGTTCAAGCAAATATAAATTACGTCTTGTGATTGCCAATGCAACTCTATCTTGTAATGAATATTGTTCTCTTTCAATACTGTTCAATAGAGATTCTGCTTCTTCTAAATTTTCCATATAAATTAGTACGGCACCAAGGTTACTTTGTGCACGAAGCAAAGATAGTTTAGTTACACTTGTGTCATCATTAAAGTAATCGATAGCAATTGTAAAGTTGTCAGACGCATTTCTATAGTCGTTTTGGCGAATGTATATTTGACCCCATAAATTATATAAACGTCCTAATTGATGACGTGATAAGGTTTTGTTTAACTGTTCTTTTATTATTTGGGTGCAGGTCTCATAATTGGCTTGATGAAACTCAGCATCTGCGACCATGAGATACCACTCAACATCTCGTAATGCCTCATCAATCTTTCCAAGATGTTGTAGTGCTTGGTTACCTTTACCTTTATCAAGTTCTATTTGCGCATGCTCCAAGTAAATTTTTGCTAGTAGATCATCTTGTTTATTACGTGTTGCATATGCTTGCGCAACTTCAAGAAGTTGTTCGGATTCTTCATATTTCCCAAGAAATCGCTTAACAGTACATAATTGGATCATAGCTCGAATTTGGAGTATGAACTCCCCAACTTGCCCTGTATCTTGGGTTAATCGATTTAAAACGCCTTCTGCTTGTATAAAATCACCTTTTCGGATCAATATAGTGCCATATGCTAAATTCAGGTAAACATCATGTTTAACTGTGTCATCATTCATTAGGTGGTCAATTAGATAAATCCATTCTATTGAACGGTTAGTAACAATTGCATCACCTAATTCAGGTAGTAAATTTACAAAGTTCTTGTTAAACGTGGAGAATTGTTGTAAGAGATTAAGGGAAACCTGAGATGTGATTCTTGGATAACGAGACTTGTATTGGATGGTATTTTCAACAACATCAAATAGTAGTTGATGTAAGTTAGGATATTTTTTGACTAAACCTAGAATATACTGTTGTGCAATTCGATGTAACTGAAATGTTGAACCATCGACAGTATTGATGATTACAGCAAGATTTCTTCGCGTTAATGTATAGATGTCAGATGCTTCTAACCACTCCGGCAACATATCAATTATAGTTTCAAGGTCTATTGGTTTGTTTATTGTTATGGCGAGATACATACAAAGTTTTTGCTCAGATTTTTTTAGTCCATGATAAGTATTCTCGACCAGTTTCTCTGGGACAATTGATTGTAATTGCTCCCATTCAACTGATGAATTAATCATCAATTGAATGGCTTGTGGATTTCCCCCCACAATATCAAATACCCATTGAGTTACAGTATCTAAATCAAAGTCATCGTACTTAGTATTAAATTGGGACAAATAGCGTACAAAAGCGGATGTGTCTTGATAATTTAAAGGAAGTAAATGTAAGTGAAGATCAGTTTGTTGAATAATTTTTGTTTCACGGTTACTTATGAATATCAATGCTGGATTAAATAAATCGAATATTGTATCGCGTGATTTCGTATCAAGTTTATTGCATCCATCAATGACAATTATAGTACGATACGAGAGTAAGAATTCTCGAATATTAATAGATATATTTTCAAATCCAACTGCAACATCAAAAGCATTTCGAATATCTCTTATAGATGTTGGTTCATTCACCCAGATAATATATTCAATATCTTCAAGGTTTTGAATTTCCCATAACTGACGTATGGTTTCTTGCAAAAAAGTGGTTTTCCCAATGCCTTCTGCACCTGTAATTTGGATGTTGGCATTATATTTTCGCTGGATCAATTTTACACATTGGCTGAATTGATTATCGCACCCAAAGAGATGATTTGGCGCGGTTTCAGGAAATTGTGCCATGAGTCTCAATTGACGTTGTTTTATACGTGTTTGCCATTCTTGTTGAATAATTACATCACGCAAACGTCGAATACTGTTGGTTCGATAACGGCGCAATGTTCTTGATACAAGCCCTGCTTTCTCACTAAAATCTGGTAAAGATAAGTTTAGATTTACGCGAACATAAGTAAAATATAATACACACCAGCCCATTAATTCTACCGAGTTAACTGTAGCATCTTCCCGAATGGACACTATGGCATGATTTTGGGTTTCGATTGCATAAGGACTAGGAAGTTGAAAGATGTTACGTTGTGCGGTGTATTGTTGGGTGATGATATCTGTGAGTAATTCTTGCACAGCAAATTCACGCGGATTCTCAATTGATGGTACGTCTGGATTTGCCAGAAATACATCAACCATAATCAATGTGCATAGTGCATGGCTAGATGTTAGCCTTATGTTTGGTGATATAAGGCTATCGAGTGCTTCTTTTACAGCCGTTTCGGATATTTGATGAGTGGTGCTTGATTTACCATTTTGCATCTGGAAAGGTGTTTACATTAGCATTTTTACCGACCATTTTATACATCTGAAACCCTGTGAATGGATGTCCAAGGATACCATCATGAATAGCCCATGATCGCCCACGAACGGTTTCCCATGCGGAGGTCGATCTAAATGCGCTTCCACCATTTAGTTTTTCATGTAATGTTCCATCTGGTAAAAACTCTTCATGAATTGATTTCATTTCATTCAAACCACGTAGGTAGTTAAACCCATATTTTTCAAAAACAATAGCATTGTGATAAGCGAGTGGCTCAATCAAAAACATATCATGCCCCATGTTTTTAACAAAGTTCTCAAAGATTGGAACAGAGTCTTTAAAAACGCGAAGCCCTTTTCGAACTTGCCCTGGAGCAAGTCCTGCTTTTATTGCTTCTTCCTCGGCTGGTTTATTACGTGTTGAGGTTCCAAAATGTGTCGGATTGCCATGCGTATCAACATCAACATTATAACGGGGTGCGTCAGGGTCATTGACGACAACCAACAGCACTAAAAGCTGATTGTTAAATGTATCTGCCATATTGAGATACAACATTGGGTCGAGATCAGATGCTTTGCGTTTAACACTTACTTCCACAGACCTGCTATTAGCAGGGCACCGAAATGTGACTATCGGATGGTCGTGGGTTGCGATTCTCAAGGTATCTTTATCGACTCCGTACCGAGTAAATAACCAACTTGGCAATAGTGTCTTATATATGCCATGTTTTTCGGAATCTGGCAGGTTATTTATTTCTCGTATAGACATAGGAAACTGGATTGCATTACTCTCAGACATTGTGATTAATAATTATCCTTTAGGGCGCGTTGGATTTGTCTATCAGAGTCGCGTTTAGCCATGCTTTGGCGTTTATCATAGAGCTTTTTACCTTTTGCCAATGCGATTTCTGCTTTTGCTAATCCCCGCTCAAGATAAATCATTGTTGGTACACAAGTTAAACCCTTCGCCGTGATATTTGTAATTATCTTGGCAATTTCGCGCTTATGTAATAATAATTTGCGCGGACGTACCGGATCGGTATGTCCGTAGGCACCGCCACGATCATATACTGAAATATGAATATTCAATAACCAGAGTTCACCTTCACGTTCTTGAATAAATCCATCTTTGAGGTTAATTTTATTGTCACGAATTGATTTGATTTCTGACCCCTTCAACACCAAACCGGCATCAAAGCGATCTTCAAGATAATATTCATGTGATGCACGCTTATTTCGCGTGATTATTTTTCTTCCGTTAGCCATTGGGTTTTAATCCTGAAGTTCTTGTTCTAAATATCGTATAGCTTCACCGATTTCAATATCACGCCCATTCTCATCAGGGATCATTGTGATATCGGGTGTTAACCCTACCCCATCAATAACATTTCGTTCTGGTGTAAGCCATTCAGCAGAAGTAACATGAATTGATGAGTCATCGGATAATGTAAATATTTGTTGAATTGTTCCTTTACCGTATGTGGTTTGTCCAATAAGGATAGCTCGATCTCGATCTTGAAGTGCCCCAGCCACCAATTCAGATGCACTTGCAGTACCACCATTTACAAGAACCACTATGGGTAAATCAAGCATAGAACCACCATTACTTGCGTCAAAGGTACGCTCTTCAGAGACACGAATCTCATATAAAACAACGCCACCTTCCAAAAATTCACCAGCAACATCTATTGATTCTTGTAACAATCCACCACCATTATTTCTTAGATCAATTATAAGTGCTTCTATATCAGAATTACGTAATTCTGCAATTGCATCTGTTAATTCTGTAGGTGTACGATTCGTGAATCGCAAAATTTGGATGAAACCAACACGGTTATCTTCCAGAAGTACTCGTGATAAAACAGAGGGGATATTGATTACATTAAATTCGACGAACAGTTCGAGTGTTTCATCTCCACGAAGAACAGTTAAATTTACACCATTACCATCCGTCACTTCTCCGCGCAACATTTGATCAACAATATCTTGTTGTGTAGATAGGTCAATTTCTACGTCATTGATAGCAAGTAAAACATCATCATTTGCTATCCCTGCTTGTTCTGCTGGGCTATCTACAAATGGATAAAGAACGAATTCGCCTCTCTCATTTCGCTGAAGATTGACACCAATTCCACCATAAGTTCCGGCTAATACATCTGCTTCACTTCGTGCTACTGGTGGTTCGATGAAAAAAGTGTTACGGTCTTCTAATGAGGCTAACATGCCTCTTATCGCAGAGTATTGCCGTGAAGTATACTCTGGTTGTTCTCGTAAATATTGTGCATCAAGATAACTTTGTACTTCATCCAATAATGGATATCCAGACACCTCTGGGTCAACTGCATATATCGATGTTGGTGGCAAATCAAGTAACTCACGCAAGAAGAAGCCTGCACAGAAAACTAATGCTAGCCCTACTCCAATAAGTGTGCCAAATACGATAGAACGTCTATATTCTTTTAGATTACCTGAATTGTTTTTCATAGGTTCACTTGTAAAATGTTAAGATAATAGTGTAAATTGTATCATTGTAGATGATTAAACCCAATACATGTTTAAGTTCGCCATATATTAAGCGCAACTAGGAAGATTCGATAATGAGTGTAAAGCATGATCCCCCCTTAGTATTAATTGCCGATGATCAGGTTCCAACAACAATCTTGTTGGAACGGGTGTTTGAACATGAAGGATATCAAATTAAGAGTGTATATGATGGTATCTCTGCTGTTGAGGCGGCACAATCACTCTTGCCGGATTTAATTTTATTAGATGTGCAAATGCCCGGAATGACAGGGTTTGAGGTATTGCGTGAACTACGAGATAATCCAATCACAATTGCGATTCCCACAATTTTAATTACGGCAATGGGAGAACTTGCCAATATTGTTCAAGGGCTTGAGTTAGGTGCTGATGACTATATTCGTAAGCCATTCCAGCCACAGGAACTATTAGCCCGCGCCCAAAGCAAGATGAAGGCACGAAAATTAGAGGAAACCTTACAACGACGCACACAAGAATTACAAGCATTATTGCGTGTTAGTGAAGAATTAAGCCAGCAAATTGACATGGAAGAACTACAGGAATTCATTTTATACTTGTCATTAGATTTATTACCTGGCGATGTTGCCGCGATTTATCAACTTGACGATAAAAGTAACGAAATAAAGGCTTTTTGCGTCAAAAATAAGCAATCTGGAGATGATCCACGCGAATTAGATAAATCTATAGTTACCCATTATTTAGAGAATGTAACAGAGCCTTATCTATGGAACAATACGGAGCCTGTTTTTGATAATTGCCCAAATGGCATGTTAGTCCCATTGCAATATGGTGGTAAAACACACGGTTTACTCATTGTCATTAGCGATAGTGTTTCTTATGATGACGGTCATTTACGCTTACTAAGCGGTATTGGTAAACAAGCAACATTGGCTGTAAGGAATACGGAATTATGGGAAATTCAAGCTGATTATGCTTTGCATCTTAAAGATATGGTTGCGGAGCGGACAAAAGAACTTGAATCTGCGCAACAAATGCTTATTCGTTCAGAAAAATTAGCTTCAGTTGGGCGTTTAGCCGCTTCCATAGCTCATGAAATTAACAATCCATTATTGCCTATTCAAATCAACCTTGAGCATATGTTAGAGGATATACAAGATGGGCAAGGTATTGATGCGGAAGAAATAACGCGCACGCAAGAAAGTGTAGAACGAATTGGGCGAATTGTTAGTCGTTTGCTTGAATTTACGGGAAAGCGACAATCTGGAAAAGAAACGATTCAGGTTTTAGATATTAACAAGGTTGTACACAATTTAGTTAGCTTAAATGAGAAATTCTTCTCTCAAGACGACATTGCCATAAAATATGAACCCACTGATATTCCTAAGGTCGATGGAAATAAAGATCAACTTGAGCAAGTATTTATGAATCTCATACTAAACGCAAAAGCTGCAATGTCGGCAGGTGGTGAACTTACAATTCGCACAAATCATACTAATGATTCGATGATTAACATTGAAATGATCGATACAGGTCACGGTATTGCTGAAGATATGATTGATACAATATTTGAGCCATTTGTATCAACAAAAGAAGAAGGTAGTGGCTTAGGATTGTTTGTCAGTTATGGCATTATTCAAAACCACAATGGGAATATACATGTAAATAGTGAAGTAGGTAAAGGATCACGGTTTATTGTGCAATTACCTACTTCAGACATGGCGAATAATTAATAAATCACTCGTTTAAAATTTGCCAATTTGAACGATACTCTTCAAATGTAATGTCGCCTTGCGCAAAATCAGTTAAGTTCGTGCGTAAGGTGGCAATTTCATTTAACACGTTGTTATTTGCATCACAATCCAACATTGATATACCAACAGCATCAACAGTTTCATCTGTTATAGTCTCATTTGCTTCGGCATATGTGTTCATCGCTTCTGTTAGATCTGTGCGGAATGTATCCCCTAAACCACTACATACAGAAACCAGCAATGTATTACCTAATGATGTTTGTCGAAATTCAGCACTACCCTCTACAAGTTGAAGATTTATTCCTAATTGGCTGTATAAGTCATCTAAGAAGTTATTGTCTATGCTTTGGGTATCAACATCAGGTGTTTCATCAATTGTTGGTGATTCTGTTGGCGCTAGTGTAGATACTGGTTCTAATGTCGGTGAATCCGTGATAACTACTTGTACAACTTGTGTCGCGGTTGCATCAGGTTCATCATCCCCTCCCCCAAACGGGTTAAGGATGAGAAAAACAAACAATAATACAAGTATTAGTGCAACGACAGCTAATAATCGAAAAACCATTTGACGTGGATTTTTCTCATCTTCGTCGTCGTCATCAAAATCATCGTCGAAGCCGTCATCGTCATCAAATGTATCGAAATCATCTGCCATATCAAGATCATCATCGAAGTCGTCAAAACCATCATCCGCAGAAACTGATGACATTATAGGGGCATCAATAGCCCTACTTTTTTCTAATAACTCTTGAGCCCCTGAATAATTAGGGTCAATGCGTAACACATTGTTAAGGGCATCTTGGGCAAGAGCACGATCTTCAACTGCATGTGCATAAACCCACCAAACATCAGCATTGTTTGCATCATCAGCAAGTATTGGCTCTAAAATATTTCGGGCTTCATCATGCTTATTTTCTTCAATTAAGTCATAAGCCCGAGATAAACTTTGGTCGATATTGTTACTCACAATTATTCCCCCGTTTGTAGGACAATGGGAACGCCATTAAGATTAGAAGCAGTGTACATCTAAGTAACGTCTACCGCAAATCAAGAATCAAAAACCCATCTATTCTAAGATGGGTTAAAGTTGATTTTGCCCTGAAGAGGATTTGAACCTCCACCCCGTAAAGGACACGGCCCTCAACCGTGCGCGTCTACCAGTTCCGCCATCAGGGCATTTCGTAGAGACATTATACATGTAACAATTTTAGTGTCAATACTTTTCAAATCTCTAGTGTAAAATAGGCTAAATAATCATCTATTGGATTTAATAAAATATACTGAGGACACCACATAATGAGAATCCTCGTTGATATGACATCAATTAGCAATGAGATAGCAAAGACTTTGACCCAACATTTAAGTGAAATAGCTATCGATGCGAGCCATGAGTTAGCATTATTCGGCGACGCCCGAGTTATAAAGAACAATTTAGTTAGTGATCGACAACTCAGTTTTGTCGAATCGAAATCAGTTAATACTGTTATTCAGACACTCCAAGAAACGCGGAATCAAGCGTTATTAACTTTTAGTGCTCCTAAACACCTTTATGGGGCATTATATAATCAACAGGATGAACAACGTGCGATTGCACATACCACACTTTTCAAGAATGATGGTAAATCAATTATGTTTCTTGATTCAGGAGTAAATACAGAACCAAGTGTAGACACATTGTTTTATTTTTCTTCTCTAGCAAACATATATATGCAAAACATTCTAAATATATCTACGCCTTGTATTGGCATACTGTCAAATGGAGAAGAAGAAGGGAAAGGCACACAATTAATCCGCGATGTTGGAGAACGCTTACAAGATAGTACCTTGAATTATATGGGCAATATTGAACCGGCTGAAATCATTGCTAGTGAGGCTGACCTTATAATTACAGATGGTTACACAGGTGATATTTTTCTAAAGACATTTGTTCCGGCAATGCGTTACTTACTCAAGCTAATTCGTGACGAGAGATCATCCAATGTGTTAACCCAGATAGGTGAATATACTGCAAATGCCGGATTAGTTCGTACAGATCAAAATATTAACGATTTTCAAAGCCTTGGCGGTCCTATACTTGGCTACAAAAGTTTAGCATTTTGGTGCCCATCAAATTCGGATTTACATATTATTCAAAATGCGTTAAATAGCCTTCAACGTTCAATTAATGTGGATTTCATCCAGCTAACCAAAGAAAACAGTGTACTGTAATTGTGTTTTATTTGAGATTTAGGTTAACAACAAGAAAGTGTGGAAGCAATGGAACTTCTACGTAATGGACTTCCTCGTGTTGTTATTACGGGATTAGGGGCAACAACTTGTCTTGGCGATGCACAATCCCTATGGAGTAACATCAAAAAAGGGAAATCTGGTATTAAACGACTTGAAACGATCAATGTGGATCATGTCCCCGTGAAAATTGGCGGTGAAATACGTGGTTTTGATCCACACAAGTTTATTGATCGTAAGGAGGCACGTCGTATGGGGCGCGCCTCACAGATTGCATTAGCCACCGCGCAAATGGCAGTAGAAAATGCTGGGTTAACTGTTGAAGAAATTCATCAGATTTCTGAGCGTATAGGTGTAGTAATAGGAACATCGCTTGGCTCACATGAGATGTCAGAACAAAGCACTTTGAAATACAAAACATCTGGATATAAAAAACCCAACCCGTTATCATTAATTAATTCCTTGCCGAATATGCCTGCACATTATGTAAGTCGCTTTTTTCATGCAGTAGGCCCATTAAAAACACCCTCAACCGCATGTGCAGCAGGGACACAGTCTGTTGGAGAAGCAGTTGACCTAATCCGTTTTGGTAAATGCGATATGATGATTGCGGGCGGTGTTGAGGCAATTCTCCAAGACTATACATTAGCGGGATTTGATGCAATGAGAGCCCTTGCATCTGAATTTAATGATGACCCTGAACATGCCAGTCAACCATTCGATTTCAATCGGTCAGGATTTGTGTTTAGTGAAGGGTGTGCCATAGTGATATTAGAAAGCCTTGGTAATGCCATAAAACGAGGCGCGAGAATCTATGCTGAAGTACTCGGTCATGCCTCTTCATCAGATGCTTATCATGTCGCTGCATTAGACCCTGAAGGTATGGGCGCAAGTCGTTCCATGAAATGGGCTTTGCAAGATGCCCATCTAAACCCCGATGATATTGACTATATCAATGCACATGGGACATCAACGCAAGCTAACGATGCAATGGAGACAGTGGCTATCAAGCGAGTTTTCGATAAAAATGCTTATACTATCCCAATTAGTTCGTCTAAAAGCATGATAGGACATTCATTGGCTGGCTCGGGCGCTATAGAAATTGTTATTTGTGCAATGAGTTTGGCTGAAAAATTTATTCATGCAACGATCAACTATGAAACTCCTGACCCTATATGCGATTTAGACTATGTGCCTAATGTCCCTCGAGAAGTAAAAAACCTAAAGTATATTCTTTCAAATAGCTTTGGATTAGGCGGTCAAAACGCATCTATAATTTTAGGTGCAATTTAAGAGTGGCTAGTTACCAAGTATCTTATAGACTTAACATATTTCGATATGAGATTTACGTCTAATGGTCAAAAAGTCTGTAAATATACAATCTTTAATCGATCAAGGACGTATAAACAAAGCCGAAGTGCTAATTGCCCAAACTTTAAGACAAAATGATTTAGATAATTCCGATCGAGCAATGGTCTTAAGTTGCCGCGCACAAACATATTTGCTCACTGCTCGACCTGAAAGAGCGTTAAATGATCTCAACATTGTTCAGGAGGTTTCACCGGATATATATACCCTGCCCCATACGCAACGACTGTTAGCTGATAGCTATTTCGCTTTATTTGAATTATCACAAGTTGGATTTATACGTAAGCAAGACTTGGAGCTAGCGTATACTATTTATGATAAAATCTTGAGACTTCACCCTAGTTACAATGTCATTGTATGGGTACATTATCAACTTGGGCGCATACTTCTAATCTGGAACAGAAGCGCGGAGGCGTCACAACATTTTGAACGTGTTTTTTCAACTAATAAAAATATTGTAGACAAGAGTCTAAAAACTTATGCTTCGGAGCGGTTAGCATTTATAGCTTTTCATGATGAACGAAACCCACATAAAGCATTGAAGTTTATTGCATCAGCCCCACGCAAACTCAAAAATATGGATGCCGAATGGGTTATTCAGTTTAAATTACTCCATAGTCGTGTCTTGTTTTCATTAAATAATCAGAAACAAGCTCGAATTTTGTTAGATGAAATTTATGCTATTGCTCATCAAAATCGCAACGATGGTACATTATTTGCTGATACGCTTCTTAATATCGCTGAACAGCTACGGAAAACACCTAATCAAGAAAAACTTATCTTGCGTTATCTGATGCGTTTTATACAAATTGCTAAATCGCCTAGCAAAATTGATGTGACGTGGGGGCGAGTTTACGAGATGATTGGCGATGCTCAGCTTGCTCTCAATCGTTTAGATGATGCCATTGAAGCATTTGAAGATGCGTTGAGGTGTCACCCGAATACCCCTTGGCTTGTATCCATCAACTATCGAATTGCCAAGGCATATTATTTCAAATCAAATTATCAACGTGTTATTGCCATAGTCAATTCAATGATGTCAGAAGCTAGTGATGATTCACTCTCATATTTGTTATATGATCTATTGGGTAGTGCTTATTTTGCATTAGGAGATTATAGGCAGGCTCAAGGCGCGTTCAAGAGCGCTTTAGAAAACACACCTGATGGAACAAATCTCCGTGAGAAGATTCTATTGTATTATCGTTATTCAACCGAATTATTGAATGAGTATGGATAAATATTGTATATGAACAAGAAAGTTACAGTCATTGGCGGTGGTTTAGCCGGAACAGAAGCATCTTGGCAATTAGCTGAGCGCGGATTTAAAGTTGAATTATATGAAATGCGCCCTAAGAAAACTACAGGAGCGCATGTTTCTGATCGTTTAAGTGAGCTGGTGTGCAGCAACTCTTTAGGATCTTCTCTTCGTGATCGCGCATCTGGTTTGCTTAAGTACGAATTACGCATGTTACGATCAAAGTTGCTCGATTGCGCTTCTGAATCCAGTGTTCCCGCCGGAGGTGCGTTAGCTGTTGATCGTGAATTGTTTGCAACTTATGTCACAGAAGCGATAGAGAATCATTCAAATATTACGGTTATCAGAGAAGAATTAACCAATATTCCAGAAACACCTACTATTGTTGCTACTGGTCCTTTGACATCGCCTGCTTTATCTGAAGCATTGAAGTTATTGACTGGTCAGGAACATTTGTATTTTTATGATGCGCTAGCACCGATTGTTATGGTTGATAGCATCAACATGGATATTGCCTTTCGCGCAAATCGTTATGACCGTGGGGAATCTGAAGATGGCGATTATATCAATTGCCCGATGACAAAAGATGAATATTATCGTTTTGTTTCTGCATTACGAGAAGCAGAGACAATCGAATTACGTGACTTTGAGAAAGACGACCCCAACTTTTTCGAAGGATGTGTCCCAATTGAGCAACTCGCAAGTCGTGGCGAAGACACACTAGCATTTGGCCCGATGCGCCCAAAAGGTATTCGTGACCCACGTACAGGTGAACGCCCATATGCGGTTGTTCAATTACGTCAAGATAATATAGCGGGTAGCCTATATAATCTTGTTGGTTTCCAAACCAATGTTCGTTGGGGACAACAATCTGACATTCTCAAGTTGATACCGGGACTCGAAAACGCTGAATTCATTCGTATGGGACAAATGCACCGAAAC
>WURV02041566.1:0-22370 GCA_011762755.2 Epimenia babai | reverse complement strand
ATTCTGGCTCACACGCTCAGTTTTTTCATGGAGGCTTCGTTTTGAACCCTTAAAAACCCATAGATAGAGTATGATATGACCGAACGCATTCCAGTATTAGAAGTACGCGAGATTACGAAACGTTTCCCTGGCGTACTTGCCAATGATCGGGTCAGCTTAACCTTACACAAAGGGGAAGTGCTGGGTCTACTGGGAGAAAATGGTGCGGGTAAAAGCACGTTGATGAACATGATCTATGGGCTGTATACGCCCGATGAAGGCAGCATCCTCGTCAATGGCAATTCCATTGAAATCCATGGACCGAAAGATGCGATCGACCATGGCATTGGCATGGTTCATCAGCATTTCCAGCTTGTTGATGTTTTGACGGTGACGGAAAATGTGATGCTCGGTAATGAGAGTGTTTCTGGACCGTTTCTTCGTCAAGACGTCGCTCGCCAGCGCATCATGGAAATTTCCCAGGAATACGGGCTAGAAGTTGATCCAGATGCCTTGATAGCGGATCTTCCGGTAGGTACGCAGCAACGGGTGGAAATCATCAAAGCGCTGTATCGAGATGCAGAAATCTTGATTCTGGATGAGCCAACTGCTGTCCTGACACCGCAAGAAACAACAGGGTTGTTCCGCATCATGCGGAGTCTATTAGATCGCGGTGTGAGTATTATTTTTATTAGCCATAAGCTAAAAGAGATTCTTGAAATCTGTGATGATGTTATCGTCCTGCGGCTGGGGAAAGTCGCCGGGCAAGCAGACCCCAAACAATCGACCGAACAATCGCTGGCATCGCTCATGGTCGGCAGAGATGTCTTACTAGAAGTTGCTAAATCCCCGGCAAAGCCCGGTGACGCCATATTAGAAGTAGAACATCTTTCGATTTTTGATGATCGGGATATTGTGGCAGTAGAGGATGTATCGTTTAATGTTATGGCTGGCGAAATCTTAGGCGTCGCAGGTGTACAGGGCAATGGGCAAACCGAACTGGTAGAAGCATTGACCGGACTGCGGGAATCGGCATCTGGAAGGATGAGCATTCAGGGTCGAGACATGACCGGCGCTTCTCCACGCAAGATTACGGAGATGGGAACCGGGCATATCCCGGAAGATCGTCAGCGCGATGGGCTTGTCGCTTCCTTCACCGTTATGAAGAACCTGGTACTTTGCAATTATTATATGGAACCCTTTGCTCACGGGTTGATTGTGGATGATGTTTCCATTATCGAAAATGCGAGAGAGAAAGTGCAGCAATACGATGTGCGTCCCCCGCATATTCAAAATTCTGTGGGGGGATTATCTGGCGGGAATCAACAGAAGGTCATTGTAGCCCGTGAGTTATCGCGTTCAATCAAATTGCTGATCGCCTCTCAGCCTACGCGTGGGCTGGACGTGGGTTCGATTGAATTTATTCATAAACAGTTGATCCGTATGCGTGATGAAGGCGCTGCGATCCTGCTGGTTTCATCGGAATTAGACGAAATCCTGAGCCTCTCGGATCGTGTCGCCGTGATGTTCGAAGGCGAGATCATCGACATCTTCCCCATCGAAGAAGCCGATCGGGACACCGTCGGACTGCGAATGGCAGGCATCCGGGAAGATTCGGGAAAAGAGGTAGCACATGACCAATAACCAAACAACCGCACCGGAAGGCATTCCCGGTTTTCTTGTACCCATTACACGCGGATGGCTCCGAGTGTCACCCCGGATCGTGCCCTTACTGGCGGTTTTAACAGCCTTCCTTGTCGGTATTCCGTTGATTACGCTGACCGTCAGTGATTCGTTTCTGGCTCCAGATATTCCCAAAGGCTTATCGGTTTCCGCCAATGCCTATAGCGCGCTCATTGAAAGCATAACGGGAGTCGTCATCAACGATGTGCTCAGCGATGACGATTTAGGCCAGCTCAGACAATTCGGCGAGAACAATACGATTAATGCCAGCCGCTTTTCTGCTCAGGCACGTCCGTTTGAGGTAGTCGGAGATATTGGGCTGGAGCAAGTCAAAAGTTATCTGGCTTTCCTTGATAAGTATCCAGATTTAGATGTAGAGACCATCACCGATCTGGCAGATCGAATTCCTGTCATTAACAAAATCGGTGTCGAACGCCTGCGAGCCTTACAGGCAACGTTGACAGCGCTCGAAGAACTTGAGCGCAGTGATGTCCGTGAGCTAGCCGAGTCGGTTGCTGGAAAAAATTCGTTGACGGATGACGAACTAACTGCCGCGACCGCCCTATGGGCAGGACTGGGCGATTTATCCGGTGATGACCTCACAGCAGCGCTCAATGATTTAACTCTTATCCATGAAGAAGGTCAGGTTGTGTTGACCCGACATCATGATGCCTTAGCCCTGCTAGATGAACTTGGCATTGCGCCTGACAGTGAGGACGCACAAACAATCATCGACATCGTGGCTGTCGATGTTGAAGATGTGATCGAGAGCGCAGACACTGTCAATGTTCTGGAAGCCAGTGGGATCACTGATGCAGCCGGTTTAGCAGAAGAAATCCGGCTGGTGGGAAATCTCTATGATCTAGAGTTGTTGCAGGAGGAAACGGTCAATGAAACCTTCGACAGTGAGCTAGAACAGGCACTGGCAGACAATCTGGTGATTCGACGTCCAAGTAATCGCCGCCCCGGTAGTGCTGTGCTCAAAGCAGAGGATGCTTCCGCGCCTATTGGCATTCTTCAGAACGATCAAGAGCTTTCCATCTTATATGTGCGGCTTGGTGGCAATTGCTTCCTCTTTTTCCCGGGCAATCTGGAACGAACCATCGTGCGGGCTATTCCATTTATCATTGCTGGTTTAGCCGTTGCACTCGGCTTCAAAGCAGGCTTGTTCAACATCGGGGCAGAAGGGCAATTGTATGGAGGCGCGATTTTAGTTGCAGCGGCTGGCGCTTTTGTGACCGCAGCCATCCCGCAGTTGATTTTTATTCCCCTGCTTATCCTGCTAGGCATTGCCGGAGGCTTCTTATGGGGGGCAATACCGGGCTTGCTAAAGGCGTACACGGGCGCGCATGAGGTCATCACAACAATTATGATGAACTTCATTGCCGTATTGTTTGTGGATTGGCTCATCAAGTCAACAGAGCCAGTGATCCTGGGCGATGTTAATTCCAGCCTTCCCAAAACGCCGGATATTGTTGCCGCTGCAAGAATGCCTACGTTTAATCAGTTCGATTCGATCCTTACCCTGGGCATTGCCATCATCGTTGTCGCCATCATCGCCTTCTTGATGAACTACCTTACCCTGCGGCGCGAAGATCCAGAGGGAGCGGTTCGCAAAGGCATCATCTGGGCAGTCGTGATGAGTGTTCTGGTCGTACTGATGGCGCTAATCACCGTGCGTGGAGAATTACATATCGGTGTTTTGATTATGCTCGGGGCTGTCTGGGTGACAGATTGGTTCCTGGAGCGGACAACTCCCGGTTTTGAACTGCGAACGGTGGGGGCGAACCAACATGCCGCCCGTTACGCAGGCATGAGTATTGCGCGGAACACGGTGCTGGCAATGGCATTAAGTGGTGCATTGGCTGGTTTAGCAGGTGCGATTGAGATCAGCGGTGTGGAGCATAATATGCTGCCTCGTTTCTTCGCAGGGGCAGGTTTTGACGCGATTGCTGTGGCGCTCTTAGCCCGAACAAATCCCAAGAGCATGATCTGGGCAGGATTGCTCTGGGGTGGCTTGCTGAGCGGCGCGGGTCTCATGCAATCTCGCGCAGACATTTCCATTGATCTTGTGAAGATCGTTCAGGCTTTGATCATCATGTTTATCGCTGCTGACCAGATTATCCGGTTTGTCTGGCGAATTCCCGAGCGTAGCGCAGAAGAAGAATTGATGTTCTCCGCAGGATGGGGAGGATAGTATGGCTGTCAAAACAGAAAGTATTTCAATGCACAGTAGTCGAGGTTTGTTTCCATTCAAGATAACCCGTCAACGGATTATCGCATTCTTGCTGCTTCTTTTCGGGATATTGGTTTTCTGGCAAGGGTTCACCAATATGAATCCGGCGACGATTACGGCGCTAACGCTTGAGCCACCCAGTACAGACAGCGATGCCATCGCCCCGATCCTAGTGCCAACACAAGCATACATGATCATTGCAGGTATTTTTTATATCATCAGCAGTGGGATGGGGTTGCTACAGTTTAACGACCGCAATCTCAATCGAGCCAGTATGGTCTTGCTGGGCATGAGTGCCGTATTGTTCATTCCCTCGGTTTTGATCATCGCTGCGGCAGGCAAAAGCACAAATATCGTCACCATGCTTGCCGAAAGTTTACGGCTGGCGACACCGATTGCGATTGGTGCGATGGCGGGTATCTGGTCAGAACGTTCCGGGGTCATCAATATCGCCATTGAGGGTATGATGCTCTTTGGCGCTGCCGCCGGGTTCACGACTTTGTTTTTTATCCGGGAATTCTTTCCTCTGGAAACCGCGCAATTCATCGCTGTTCTGGTTGCCGTTCTCATTGGTGGTCTGGCAGCATTGTTGCATGGCTGGTTATCCATCACCTTCCGAACCGATCAAATCGTCAGCGGGACGGTGATCAACATTCTGGCAGTTGGTGTTACCAGCTTTGTCCGCCGCGAATACCTGCTCTCAACAGAAGCCGGGGCTGCCAAACTGGGTAATTTCAGCGTCCCGATTTTGTCCGACTTGCCGATTATTGGAGATTCCATTTTCACCAACCAGCCCATCTTTTTCATGATGTTCGTGATGATTATCTTCACGCATGTCACGCTCTTTTACACACGCTGGGGTTTACGCACACGCGCGGTTGGCGAACATCCTCATGCTGCCGATACACTGGGTATCAACGTAATCCGTACCCGCTGGGTGAATGTGTTTATCAGTGGGTTGATTGCCGGGTTGGCAGGAGCCTGGTTCTCGATGGAAGCAACGGGTAGCTTTAATGATGGCATGACACGCGGTGCAGGCTTTATCGCGCTGGCGGCTGTCATCTTTGGGAAGTGGCGACCATTCGCTGCCTTTGGCGCTGCCATGCTCTTCGGTTTCTCGGATGCGCTGGGGACCCGGCTGCAGATCATCGGTGTAGATTTCCCGGTACAGTTCTTGCAGATGGTTCCCTACGCGGTCACGATTATTGTGCTCGCCGGGTTTATCGGACGGGCGTTCCCACCAAAGGCGGGTGGCATCCCTTATGTGAAGGAATGATGCTTGATACAGGTTGCATAAAGTATGGGAATATTAAAAATGTTCCTTAATACTTGCAATATTTCCCAAAGTGGTTAAAGTTTGTATACCGTATTTAACATGCTTTTCAAGAGGAAACATATGAATCGCAAAATCATTATTTTACTAAGCATTTTGGTGTTAGTAGTTAGCATCGCTCCAACAGCGATGGCACAGGATGTTGAATCGTTGTGCCTCGTCACCGACCTCGGTCGTGTCAATGATGGAACATTCAACCAATTCGCTCATGAGGGTGCCGTCGCCGCTGCTGATGATTTCGAACTCGAATATACATTCATCGAAACCCAGGCAGAAACCGATTATGAAGCCAATATTGACACCTGCATAGAAGAAGGTGCAAACATTGTTGTTACTGTCGGCTTCTTGATTGCTGATGCAACCGGAGTGGCAGCCGCCGATAACCCGGATGTCTACTTCATCGGCGTTGATCAGTTTGTTGGCGAAGGCAGCCCAGAAAATTGGGTCGGCGTGACATTCCGCGAAGACCAATCAGGCTTCATGGCAGGCGCACTGGCGGCGCTGGTTGCCAATGCCAATGACGCTGATGTAATCGCGGGCGTTTATGGTATCGACATTCCCCCGGTGAAGAAATTCCGCAATGGTTATGAGCAAGGTGCAAAGTACGTCAACCCGGATTGGGAAGATGGCACGAACTTGCTGGGCGTTTACATTGATGACTTTGTTGCCCCCGATCGTGGCGCATCCGCAGCCGAACAATTTATCGGTGAAGGTGCATTTGTCATCTTCGGCGCTGGTGGTCCAACCGGAACCGGCGGTATCCTGGCAGCCGCACAGCAAGATGTGTATGTCATCGGTGTTGACCAAGATGAATATGTCACCAGCTTTGGTGGCGGCGAAACCCCCGGTGCAGAATTCATCATCTCCAGTGCAGTCAAGCGCGTTGACCAGGGTGTCTATGACATGGTTCAAGCTCTTGTAGACGGCGATATGGATGCCTTCGCTGGTGGCGGTATCTATGTGATGGACGTTGCGCTGAATGGTGTCGGCATGGCTCCCAAGCACGACTCGGACATCGATGATGCCATCTTTGAAGAACTTGACGTGATTGCTGAAGGTCTGGCTTCTGGCGACATCGAAACAGGTGTGGACCCAGTTTCCGGTGATTTGATGGAAATGGATGATATGGACCCAGATGCAACCGAAGAAGCAGACGACTAAGGTCTACCTACTCTTCAAAATTAAAGCAGCCTCGCTATTGCGGGGCTGTTTTGATTCTGGATCTCTTAACACATGCTACTTACCCATGAGCGTTATGCTTGATACGCTATAAAAAGTTTAGCAATTATCTACGCCCGGCAATGAACCCTTATTTCAATTCCAATTCGCCAAATACATGCTGGACAGGGGATTCAGTATCTAATCCCAGCGAGTCATTAAACTTATTCCATGCGGAACAGAGCGCCAAACGCATCGTCAGGTCAACAATTTCTTGATCTGTAAAGTGGGCGTGAAGCCGCTCAAAGAGATCATCTGTTATCTTGTATGGCGCAAGCGTTAAGCGGGATGCATATTCAATGACCAACCATTCAAGCTGCGACCAGATCTCTTGTTGGCTTTCCCACGCCCCTTCTTGAATGACCTGTAGTTGCTGCATCGTTAAACCAGCATCATGTGCCAATGGAGCATGATGTTGGACACAATAGGTACAGGCATTCAACCGGGAAACAATCAAAATGCCCAGTTCAACCAGCTTGCGGTCGACCGTTCCTGTTTCAGAAAAGACCTGGTACACCTGCGTTAAGGCTTGCAACAAGGGTGGATTATGCGCCAGTGCACGCACTTGATTGCCAAATAATGTCGGACCCGGCAGGTTGCCGTCCTGCATTGCCGAATCTGCTTGCTCATACAAAGCCTGCAGCTCTTCCGGAGCATCATCTTTGGGGATCAGGTGGATGCGGTTGTTTGGAGTGTCGATGCTCACGTGTAAGCCTTTATCAAGAATTAGCCATTCTCGGCTCGATATACGATCAATCGCGTGTCTAGTGATAAATCATCAACCACGGAAACTTGTCCATCCGACCAATGGATCACGAGTTGTTCAAGTTGCGTTCCCTCAGGCAAACCGAAATGGCTGCGGGAAGGATCTCCCGAAAGGTAGCCGCTCATTGCCCGTACCTGACGGTGCATAACTCCCGCAGAGGTGTGTAGCTCAAGACTAGCTCCGATGGCATGGGTATTTTCATTATCTGTGCGCCGTAGGTCTACGAGAAAACTGCTGCCTTCACACAGTTGATTCTCGAATAGCTGCGCAGGTGCTCGCAGGTTGTTGACGACAATATCCAAATCCCCATCATCATCCAGATCCGCCATGCTCATGCCACGACCACTTGCAGTAGAACCTAGATTCCACCCCGGCATGGGAACGAATTGACCCGTGCCATCATTCTGGAATGCTTGATTTTCTTCCACCAATTCATGATCGGGCAAATGGGCGAAGGTCGTGAATTCAATCATGCCGTTCACAACATACAGATCAAAAAAGCCATCTTGATCCAGATCACCAAATTTCCCCGTCCAACTCCAGCCTGTGCCATCAATTCCGGAGGTCGCTGCTTGATCGATATAACGGGATGCATCATCCTGCATTTGCAGCACATTGGACATTACCTGCGGATCGCCTTCCACATGCGGATCTTCCATCATCGAGTCCATAATCGGTTGCCATGCAGCCATGGTTTCTTCATCATGCGCATAGGGTTTCATATCGGTGGAAAAAAGCTCCATTGAGCCATCGTTATTGATGTCGCCAAAGTCGAAGCTCATGGTGCTATGGCTGATTGTTGAAAAGTTCTCTGCCACCTGCCATTGATTGTCTATCCAGTACCACATCTGGTCAGGAACAGCGAAATCGTTACCCACTAAAATATCAAGCTGCTGATCCCCATTCAAATCAACCAGAACCAGCGCCAATGCCTGTGCGCCATCGGCGAGGCGTTGCGGTCGAAACGTGTCTTGATCGTTCTGATAGTAATACACACCCGCAATATCTTGAGAGAGGAAGTCTTGCCCCATCTCGGTGAGAAGTCCGGCATCGTAGGTTGCCCCAACAAAGTCCAGATCGCCATCTGCATCCACATCTGCCCAATTGATCGTATATAGTGGCAGACTAATGCCCGGCAACACCACCTGCTCAAATGCCTGATCGCCCAGATTATGCCAGTAATTAAGCGCGGTGGCGCGGCGTGTAAACACAATGTCTAGCAAACCGTCTCCGTCGACATCAACGATTGTGACTGTCCGCGAATCGCCATGCGCCATACGCTCTGTCCGGAAGGATAAATTCCCTTCGTTCCAGAGAATGGTATTGGCATCTGCATGGTTTGCCAGCACGATATCCAGATCACCATCATTATCCAAGTCATTGATGGCAACACCCCCACCATTGGCTTCAAACATGCGTACTTGCTCGCCACCGGGGACGGTCGTCTTGTGATCCAGCATATGTTCCACAAACGTTCCGGCGCATGATTGTTCAGATCGATCAACTGAAAGAACTTCTGTTGTGACCGGGATTGTCGCCGAAGGGGTTTCTTGACCCGACACCAGCCCAACCGATAACAATAGAAACGCTGCTAGAATATAGAGTGTCTTCATAGCTATCCCATCAACTTCCATGACATACGATGTTCACCTTTACCATAACGTTGATCCAATTCAAGCATCAGTGGAACCATGCCATCTAAAATACGTGAATTGCGCAATGCACCACAGTCTACCGGACGAAATCCAAGATCCGCAATAAGACTGGCGACTATCTCTTTATCGTTTGCATCATCCCCCACGTAGAAAACATCACGCGGCATTTCTGTACGGGGATCAATTGGTTGTAACAATGTTTCCCAAAAAGTCGCTTTGAATGCGGCAACCACCCGCGCGCCATCTCCGATTGCACCTGCTGTAACTTCGGGTCCTGATATGCGATTATCCGGCAAATTCCCAAATGGATTGGAAATATCGATGACGAGTTTTTCCCGTAATGCATCCGCATATTGTCTGGCAAATGATTCCACAGCGGTATAGGGAATGGCAATCACGATAGTCTCGCATTGTGCCAATACTGCGGCAAAGGTATCAATGGACGCGCCAGCGACTTGTTCCAGGAAGCTTGCCCGCGCATCTGGTTGGCGAGACCCAATCTGCACCTGATGCCCTACTTTTAGCCAGCCAATTGCCAGATTTCGTGCCATATTGCCTGTGCCGATAATGCCAATGTTCATCAGAACCTCAAATCATTGGTTATTGATAGTTGAAATTATTCGATTGTAACAGTGCAAGACTGCGTCTTATGATCGTCTGTAGCAACGGCTGTATAAGTTCCGGAAGCTGACGGAGTAAATATATGCCAGGTCCAGAACGACCAAAGGTTATTTGTATGAAGAATCACACCGTCTGATCTAGTCAATACAACACCAGCCCCATTGATTGTCATTGATTGAGATTGTGCATCAAAATATGATTGTGCAAGTGATTGAGACTCATATCCGTGCCCTTGTTGGAAGCTAATGGATGTCCCAAGGGGAAATGTCATGTTGCCACTACATCCTGAAAAATCAATCCACTCAACTAGACCTGATACAATTTGATTCCCAGTAGAATTATCCGTTGCAGTAATCGGCGCGGGAGTAGGCACGGCGGGCAAATCCTCGGGTGCAACCATCGGCACATCAGCACAGCGCCCATTATTTGTGACGAGATCCGAACGTATCCATATATTTCCAGCAACGCTTGTGTTCCACCAGATGAAACCATCTTGACCAATAGCCTGTGACCAAACCGTACGACGTGCGTTTTCACCCAGACTAATTTGGATTGGATAATTGGTTCCGGGACCCTGACGAAGGTTGACTGTACCCTGCGGATTAACCTGGCAGGAATTCGCTCGTGTAATCGCCCGCAATGTTGCTGGTGGAGCAATTTCAATGGGTTCGGGCAATAATGACACAGGCAGATTCAATAAGCCGTCCTGATTGTAAGACTCCGGTGCATTCGGTGAAGTGCTAGCACCTCCATCATCATCTAAGGGAATGACGATCATTGCGCCTTCGGGCACAGTTTGATCGGATTCCCCGACAGCGACTTCTGCTTGACCTTCCAGCAAATAGATCATCAGGGAATCGCCCATTGGCGCCTGCACAAAAGCGGTTGATCCAAGACGTATATGGACTTCATTGATCAGAAATTCGATCTCACCTCCACCTTCGGGGGTCTGGATGAGCAAGCCATCGTGAGGCACTTCGGCACAGGATGACTCGCCAACGCCGGAATGCAGATAGAACGCCTGTATGGGTCCGTAGATCGGGTCATCAGGTGTGACGATGTTGAGCATGTTAGTCGTTTGTTCCGTTTGCACCAGTGAAGCTGCTATCCAACCGGGTTGAGAATGATCTGGTAACGCTATCCGCAGCCAGTCAGATGAGTTATTGCGACCATTGGCGATCAGGGATGAACCAGAAGCGGCAGCGCCAGCCACTTCATGGTTTGTACCAGGTCCCGAACGGATGTTGACGCTATTCGCTGTGGATACGACAGCCGGGATTTGTGGAGGCGAAGGAACAGCATCGATCTCGACATCTCCGAACAAGACAAAAGTGACCTGTTGACCAGGGAGCGTGTCAGGCAGGTTAGCTCGTACCCGCATGAGGACAATACCCCATTCATCAACAGATTCATCAAGTACACTCAAGCGTAGCGCATCAACATGCGCTAGTTCAGCGAGGTCGCCGGGAACGAAGAAAGGCGACGCCGGGCTATCCTCAATGAAGGTAGCGCTCACCTCTGTATGTCCATAACATGCCTGATTGCCCGCGATCTCCTCACACACTGTCTCAACAGTTTCCAAAGCAGATTGTACGAGCGATGGACAATCAATGTTTTCCTGGGCTAGCATAATCATGACGTTGCCCAACATAAGACTTATTGTAGCAATCATGATGAGTTTTACTTGCCACATTTCCTTCTCCCCCTTGATAGAACGATAACTATTATGACCACCTTGAAGCAGATCGTCCACTTACTGGTACTGAATGGGCTGTAGGAAGCCGTCCTTGACCTTTCATCATGTTGCCACCGGAAACGGCATTCGCTACACTGGGCATATTTGATGCTGAAAGCTAAAGGAAATTGATGATGCAGTTACGAGTTCTTTCCGCCGAAGATGTGAAACAAGCGTTATCTATGCGAGACGCGATTGAAGGCATGAAGCAGGCATATGCTCAATTATCCGCCGGGGATGCTGTTTTGCCTTTGAGGAGTCACTTAGAAGCCGAAAAAGGTATTTCGCTGGTGATGCCCGCCTATCTACCCAAAGAAGGCAGTTTGGCGGTAAAGATCGTTTCCGTGTTTCCCGATAACTTATTGAAAAACATCCCTGCGATCAACGGCGTCGTGATCGTACTTGATGATACGACGGGTGTACCACTGGCACTAATGGATGGCGGATCATTGACTGCCATTCGGACAGGCGCAGCTTCTGGCGCAGCGACCGATATTCTGGCACGGAAGGATGTGCGCCGGGTTGCGATCTTTGGCAGTGGTGTGCAGGCACGAACACAGCTTGAAGCAGTCTGTACCGTTCGTGATATTGAAGAAGTATGGGTGTGCAGTCCAAATCGTGAACACGCAGAATCGTTTGCTCAAGACATGCGCGGAAAAAGCCCGATTCCCGATTCAATCCAAGTTGGAGATGATCCCAACGAGGTCGCAGCCGCAGCAGATATAATCTGTACGGCAACATCATCGGCAACGCCTGTTTTTGCTGGCTCAGCACTGCAACCGGGGACACATATCAATGCTGTCGGCACATTCATGACGACGCATCGTGAGTTGGACACAGAAGCTGTTCAACGATCGCTGGTGGTTGTGGATAACCGGGAAGCGATCTGGGAAGAATCCGGCGAACTGGTCATCCCCGTAGAAGCTGGCGAAATTACAGCCGAGCATATTCATGCGGAGTTGGGCGAGATTCTCAACGGGGGCAAAAGTGGGCGAACCAACGATGATCAGATCACATTTTTCAAATCCGTTGGGCTGGCTGTACAGGATGCGGTTTCCGGGCGGATTGCCTTAGAAACAGCAGAAAAGCAGGACATTGGCAAGATTATCAGCCTGTAGTTGGCGAGAATGATGATTGAAGCGTAGCATCGGACGTTCGTACTACGCCCCAATAAATTGTAATATGTTAGAATAAATGCTTGCGGCGAAATCCCGAATGGAGTTTCTGATGGCAATGCCAACCATATTACTGGTTGATGATAATCCCGATATGCTCCAGGCACTTGTGGATGTTCTGGAATGGGAAGATGTTGAAACCGTCACCGCCAGAAATGGTCAGGCTGCCATGGAGATCATCCAGAAGGATCTACCCGATCTTGTGATATTGGATATGCAATTGGCAGGTGTCATGAGTGGCTTGGATGTATTGCGCGCGATACGCGATGACGCTATTTTAGCATCGCTCCGCGTCGTTTTACATACCGGGGAAGAAGCCGCCGAGAGCATTCCAGAAGCGGAAGCTGCTGACCTCATCCTGCATAAACCCGTTAATCCGGATCATCTGGTAAAGTCTATTCAGCAGCTCCTGGACTCCTGAGATTGATTCAGTGCTTATGAGTCGATCGCAACGCTTACTTCGTCCGCTTCCGCGATCAGATGTTTTAGTCGCTCCACCTTTTCTTCTTGAATCCGTCCAGAGCGCAAGGATAGCTTTGCCAGTGTAGAAATGGCTTGCGCTGGATTCAATCCTTTGGGGCAGGCATTGATGCAATTGGCAATTTTGTGGCAACGAAATGCGCCATCCGCCTGCGCGATCATTTCCAATCGTTCGTCGACTGCTGTATCTCGCGGGTCCATAATCCGCAAAAATGCTTTGAGGAGCGCGTGAGGTCCCGTGTAGGCTTTGTTGCTGGCAATGACCGGGCAAGCGGAATAGCAAGCGCCGCACATAATGCAGGTTTCTGCATTTTCCATCGCCGCAACTTCTTCCTGCGACATCCGATATTCTTTTTCTGCAACCGTATCTGGTGGGATCAGCCAGGGCTTCACTGCTTGATACTGTTCCCAGAACACCGTTCGGTCGACAACAAGGTCTTTGATAACGGGCAAATATGGCAATGGCTCGATGATGATCGTGTCCTTTTTGGAAAACAGCCCACCTTCCCCTAGTGCTTCGGCGAGCGATTTCGTGCAAACCAGCGTATTTTGGCGGTTCACCATCATCGCGCAGGAACCGCAGATGGCATGGCGGCAAGACCGCCGGAAGGTGAGCGATCCATCTTGCTCTGCCTTGATCTCTTCAAGAGCATCCAATACGGTTTTCCCTGTTGTCGCGGCTACCGGAAAGTCTTGCCAGTAGGGTTTTTCATCGGTATCCGGGTTAAATCGTTTGATCCGAATGGTTATGTTCGTCATCATGCTCTCCTAATACTGGCGTACCTGCGGCGGATACTTCTCCCAATCGATCGAAACCGACTTATAGGTCAAGCTGGGTATACCGTCATCCTCTTTGATTGCCATCGTGTGTTTGAGCCAGTCCTCATCATCCCGTGTGGTGTAATCTGTACGAGCATGTGCGCCTCTGGTCTCCTGACGGGCAAGTGCCCCGGCAACGATGACTTCGCTAAAGGTCAACAGATTTTCTGTTTCGAGCGCCATCAAGATGTCGGTATTAAAGCGGCGGCTGGTGTCCATCACTCCCGCATGGGTGTATTGTTCCTGTAAGCGATGTATCGTCTCCATCGCTCCGGCAAGCGATTCGGCATTACGGAAAATCCCAACCTGGTCGGTCATGGTTTGTTTGAGTTCATCGGCAATCCGGGTAGTGGACACGCCGTCTTTCCCATTGGATCGATGTTGATCAATCAGCTTCGAGATTCGTTGTTGCTGGCGTGCTGTTGGGTTTTTATCATTCAACGGGTGGAGTTCTGCCCCGCCTTCTAAAAAGCGGGCAATTTCATACCCTGCCCGCCGCCCGAAAACAGAGGCTTCCAGCAGGCTGTTTGTACCCAGTCGATTCGCACCATGTACACTCACACAGGCGCACTCCCCCGCCGCATAAAAGCCGATGATGGGATCACCTGCTTCATTGGCAATCACCTGTCCGTTCACGTCCGTTGGAATACCGCCCATGCTATAGTGCGCGGTTGGCTGAATCTTTGCCGGTTCGTCGATGATGTCTACATTGAGGAAGTTCATGGCGATTTCGCGAACCTGTGGCAAGCGGGACATGATCTTTTCTTTGCCCAGATGCCGCATATCAAGGTAGATGCCTTTTGCATCATCGCCGACGCCGCGTCCTTCATCGATTTCGGTTTGCTCGGAACGGCTCACCAGATCACGCGGGGCAAGCTCCATCTTCTCTGGCGCATAATTCTCCATAAAGCGCTCGCCCTTGTTATTGACAAGATACCCCCCTTCCCCACGACAGGCTTCACTCATCAAAATGCCGTGCTGGTAAATCCCGGTTGGGTGGAACTGCACAAATTCCATATCCATCAAGGGCGCACCCGCATTGTAGGCGATGGCGACTCCATCCCCGGTGTTGGCGGTTGCATTGGAGGTAATCTTCCAGGCACGTCCATAACCGCCAGTTGCAAACATGATCGCTTTTGCCCGGATTGTGTGGAGTTCACCGGTTAAAATGTCCATCACGACAATACCCCGGGCGATGCCATCTTCGATGATGAGTTCGAGCATCAGCCATTCACTATAGAAATGAACGCCATATTTCAAGCATTGCTCATGGATGGTATGCAGCAGGACATGACCTGTCCAATCGGCTGCGAAATTAGCGCGGGGTGCGCTATGTCCGCCGAAACGCCGTTGATTGATGCGCCCATCTTCCGTGCGGCTGAAGACACAGCCCATGTGTTCATACTCATAAATGATGTCGACGGCATCATGCACAAGTACATCGATCTTGTCCTGATCGCCTAGCCAGTCAGATCCTTTAATCGTATCGAACATATGTAATTCGGGGCTATCTGGCGGCTCCTCGCCATCTGGAACTTGCTCCAATGGTCCGCGTGGACCCGTTCCTTCTACCGGACGCGTATTGCCCAGTGCGGCGGCAATCCCCCCCTGCGCGGCTCCACTATGAGAACGCAGAGGATGTACCTTGCTCAATACCCCAATGTTGGTGACGCCTTCGCGCGCGGCAACCATCGCTGCCCAGCTACCTGCCAAGCCTGCCCCAACTATCACAACATCATGTGTAATCATCTGACTGACCATACACTTTGCCCTTTCCTATTCTGGTTCTATTGTGATTCATAAATAGGCGAATGCAGAGTGAGGTTCATCCTAAAAATGTCATGAATGACGTCTGAGATCTATGACAATCATCCCATGTGGATTTTGATCTTTCGGGCAGGCATAAATTTCATCAAAATCACTGGAACAAAGCGAAATTAGCAAATACCCTGAGATGGCTCGCTAATAAATATATTCGCCAGAAACAAATGCTTTGGTACGTGGATCTTGTGGATTATTAAAGAAGGTTTGCGTCGGATTGATTTCTACCAGTTGACCATCCATCAATAAGGCAACACGATCTGCCAACCGCCGCGCCTGAAAGATGTTGTGCGTTACGATGATTAACAAGGTTTGATGCCGCTCATGCTCCTCCATCAGGACATTTTCAATCATCCGAATGTTTTCAGGGTCAAGATTATTGGTTGGTTCATCAAGCAGCAGAATATCCGGTTGGAGAACCAATGCACGAGCTAATGCAACGCGTTGCATTTCTCCACCAGATAAATTATTTGCCCGTGCCTTGGCGAGCTTGTCCAGCCGCAATCGTTCCAGAATAGAAAATGCCGACTGTTTATTTGCTCCCCGCACGCCCAACCCAAAGGTGATATTTTGCAAGACACTGCGAGATAGCAATACAGGACGCTGGAAAACCATCGCGATTCTACGACGTTGCTCCATTTTCGCCGAAAAATAATTCCAGGACTGACCGTTCAGCGTAAGCTGCACCATGCCCTGCGTTGGTTCTTCTACCAAAGCCAGCAGACGCAAAAGCGTACTTTTACCTGCGCCACTCGGTCCAACAATCGCCAGCACCTCACCTGCGGGGATCGTCAAAGAAGGCAGGTTGAGCACCGTACGCTCCTGATAAATTTGCTGGATATTGCTCAATTCATAGATATTCATCGACGTGTTTGGATCAGAACGACAACGAAATTGACCAGAAAAGAAAGCATCAATAAAATCAGCCCTAAGGCGAGCGCCAGATCAAAATTCCCGCGCCGCGTTTCCAGAACAATGGCGGTTGTCAGGATACGGGTACGCCCCTCGATATTCCCGCCGACCAGCATGACAGCGCCTACTTCGGAAATGATCGCGCCAAAACCTGCCACAATCCCGACAAGCACGCCAAATCGCGCTTCATATAGGACAGCGAAATTTGCCTGCCAGGGAGTTGCTCCGAGGGCGCGAAGCTGCAAACGAAGGTCTGGATCGACCGCCAATATGCTGCTCATCGTCATTCCGACAATCAGTGGGGTGGCAAGAATGATCTGGGCAGTTATCATAATGGGCATACTAAACAACCAGCCCAAATCCCCCAGAAGACCACTACGCGAAAACAATAGAAACAGTACCAACCCCACCACCACCGGCGGTAAGCCCATCCCGGTATAAATAAGGGTATTCAGTATCCGTTTGCCCGAGAATTGACTGAACGCAAACCATACGCCAAAGGGAACACCCAGGATGCTGCTGATACACAGGGCGCTTAGCGTAACCTGCAATGATCTGAGGGTGATTTCAATAACTTCCTGATCTAAGGTCAAGGTTACGATGCCGCCTCGTGGGTTACGTCAAAAAGATAATATGCTTATTCTACTTTCTCTACTTTTGTTTTATCCAGTGGTTCATCAACTTCGGGGTGTGCTGCCTGCCATTGAGCAGAATTGGGGATAAACAATTGTTCACCATTCACCTCAAAATCAGCAATGCGCGCTTGAATTTCAAGGGAGGTGATCCATTCAACAAATATTGTTGCCTGGCTGATGTTCGCGCCTGATTTAACCGGGATTATCCCATAAGGGTTAAATAGCAAGGGATCACCTTCAACCAGGATCACAAGCTCTAGCCCTTCTTCCCGCAGCGCATAATATGTAGCACGATCGCTAAGCGTATACGCCTGTAATTGGTTCGCGAGTTGCAGGGTCGCTGCCATACCCTGCCCGACCTCAAGATACCAGGTTTCATCCCGGCTGGTGGAAATTTCTTCCCATAGCGAATGTTCCTTGATATGCGTACCGCTATCATCCCCCCGCGAGGCAAAGAGGCTCTCACTGGCTTCGATGAACTCAAAAGCTGTCAGTGCAGATTCTATGCCCTCGATTTCAGCAGGATCGTGGGCTGGTCCAACAATGACAAAATCATTATACATAACTTCGTATCGGGCTGTGCCATACCCCTCTTCTACGAACGCTTCTTCTTGTTCTCGGGCATGAACCAGCAAGACATCTGCATCGCCGCTGCGCCCAAGTGCCAGCGCTTGCCCGGTTCCTACCGCCACGACGTCGACTCGGATGCTGAATTCTTCCTCAAAATACGGCAAGAGATAATCCAATAACCCTGAATCTTCTGTACTGGTCGTTGTGGCGAGTATTAACACATTTTCATCTTGAGCCTGCGCTGGGAGGATAATGAGTGATAGTGATAACACCCATATCAAATAGAAATGGCTTCGGATCATATTCCTTGAATTCTTTTTACGCTGTAAGTGAATCAGTAATTGCTGGATTTTCGCTGAAGATACGGGAATTAGAAATAGCGGAGTCCGATACAAGCAGGTCGTTTATATAAGGAACCATCTTCTTGTCGTAGCAATATAAGGCTGGATCAGGAGTGTGTTTGGCGCAGCGGGAGGGTGAAGCTAAAGGTTGTTCCTTCGTCTTGATTGCTTTCTGCCCAGATACGCCCGCCATGCGCTTGCACAAAGCCGCGCGCAATCGCCAAGCCCAAACCCGTCCCACGCATCCCATCTTTAGATTTTGCACGAGATCGTTCTCCCCGGTAAAAGCTCTCAAATAGGTGAGGGAGCACGTCTGACGAAATTTGTGTTCCACTATTGTGGATGTCGATCTGGATCGTTTGACCGATCTGCCGGGCGTTTACGGTGATTTTTTCATCCTTCGGTGTGTACTTGATGGCATTATCCAGCAAATTGAATAAAACGCGCTGAATCTTGTCGGTTGCCATATCGATCATATCCACATCGCCAGCGATTTCACCGTCCAGCGAAACGCCTTTCTTGACAGCTTTGGGCGTCATGCTGCCGAGGGAATCCGAGATGAGATCCCGCAAAGAGGCATGTTGAAAAGTCATGGGAAGATGCCCAACATCAAGCTGCGCCATCTCAAAAAGGTCATCGATCAAGCGGCTGAGATGTTCGATTTCTGCACGGCTGTTATTCAGATAGCGACGGACTGTCTCTTCATCGGTGACGACGCCATCAGACATCGCTTCGATCATCACGCGCATGGATGCCAGTGGCGTTCGCAGGTCATGAGAAACCCAGGCGATCAAATCTCTGCGCGTTTTTTCCAGTAAACGTTTTTGTTCATCCACTTCCTGCAAATTTCGCGCCATATCGTTAAAGGTATTGATCAACTGCGCGATTTCATCGTTGCCCTGCACGGTTAAACGAGTGCCGAGATCACCAGATGCCAATTGCTCCGTTGCTTCTGTCAGGCGCGTTAAACGATCGGTCATCGTCTTTGAGGCGAAGAAGCCCAGGGTGACGGCGGTTAATGCTGCAAAGACCAACAAAACTGTCGTCAGTGTCAGGTAATGATTGTCGATAAATGTGAATTGGGCGATCACCCAGACGTTTAGGAAGATCATCGAAACAATCAAGGTGATGACGGCTAAAACCGACCAGCGCAGGCTGCTGAACCATTGCAAGATACCCAACTTGTAAAAGCCATACGAAAAAAGGGTGGTGACAATCCCAGTTCCCGTCATAAAGGATAATAGCCGTTGCATGTCCGTATCGGGCAAGTTAAGCAAAATGATCCCTGTGATGGCGGCTCCCCCCAGCGGGATAATCAAACTGGTGGTGAACATCAAGATGGGATTACGCGACAAAGCACTGTTGATGCGGATCATTCAGATAGCCTTTATTGCAATTGTGAGACGTGTCTTACGAACAGTATAATCGTTGCTTCAGGGGGATTCAAATTTGTACCCGACTCCCCAGACCGTCTGAATGTAAACAGGCTTGCTCGGATCAGGTTCGATCTTCTCGCGGAGACGGCGTACATGTACGGTGACAGTGCTCTCATCGCCATAAAATTCATAACCCCAGACGTGATCCAGCAACTGCGAGCGACTGAACACCTGCCTCGGGTGGCGCACCAGGAACCATAGCAGATCAAATTCTTTTGCGGTCAGGGTCACAGGCGTTTCCGCCAGCATGACTGCCCGGCTGCGAGGATCAAGGTGAAGATCTTCAAAGGTAATGGGCGATTCATTGCCGAGGATGCCCGTGCTACTACGCCGCATAACCGCTTTCACACGGGCGACCAATTCGCGGGGGCTGAAGGGCTTGACGACATAATCGTCTGCACCAACCTCAAAACCAGCGATCCGATCCACTTCATTGGTACGGGCGGTGAGGAAGATGATGGGAATGTCCCCATCAATGCTTAAGGGTGTGTATTCCGCCGGGTTGCGGAGCTTGCGCGTAATGGAAATCCCATCCAAGCCCGGCAACATAATATCCAGCACGATAAGTTCTGGATTGGTATCATGCAGAATAGAGATTGCCTGCGGTCCGGTTTCCGCCTCAATTACATGATAGCCTTCTAGCTCCAGATAACGTCGTACTACTTCCCGAATTGTTTTTTCGTCATCAACGACGAGAATGGTTGGTTGTTTTGACATATACACAGCATAGTCCAAAGTCGTTACAGGTAGATAACATGGTTAGCCCCTAGACGCGGTGAAGCATCCGTATGTTTCCTAATTGAAGGGATGCGGTACAATGGAAGATGCCCGATTTTCAACAGTTTGAAACTCATTTGCCGTCATGCAGTACCTGTAGAGGAGAAATTTCATGGCACAATTTGTAGCGAAAATAATCGGCATTCCTCATATCCCCTCCATCACAGAAGTTAATGTGCGCTCCGGTCCCACCACACAGGGAGATGCCGTGTTTAAAGCAAAAGTTGGCGCAGATAATCTGGCAGTTCTCGAAGTTCAGGCGGATAGGGATGGTCGGGAGCTGGCAGGCAAGGTATACGCGTGGCTGAAATTACAATTTCCCGATGGACAAGCTGGTTTTGTGCGCGATGACCTGATCAAAGTGACCGGGGATGGGTCATGGTTTGGCTATCCCAATGTGGCGGAGGCAACAGTTGCATTTAGCCTCACACGTGATCCAAAAGCGGCAGGGAAAGCAGCCACCGAAACAGTGGAACATCCGTCTGTGCCGGAAACTGACCTGGATGATACCGTGCAGGCAATCACCTGGCAGGCAAAGGGATCGGTTCGTGTTCGTACACAACCGTCACTTTCTGCCGACGAAGTTCGCTGGCTCAAAGATGGGGAACAGGTATTGATTGATCTGAATTCGCGGACAGAAGCTGCTGGCTATGTCTGGTATCAACATCCGGAAGGCTGGTCGGCGCAGGGATCAATTGATGGCAGCCGAACCTATCTCATTGACCCGGCAAGTGTACCTTCTACAGGGCTTCCCTCTGAAACAGGAATTGATCCTCCGGCGATCTCGTCTCGAGAAGGATTCGGCGATGTGGAGCGGGTGAAAAAAGCAGCATTTGCCTTAACTGGCGCTTATGAAGGACCCGGATATACGGCTTATAACAATTACGATGCAGGGATTGTGAGCTATGGCATTATTCAGTTTACGCTGGCAGCCGGCTCACTGGTGACGGTCATTCAACGGTATCTCACCAACTCGCAATCAGAAACAGCTAATCAGATGCGGGGATTATTGCCACGGATTGAAGCGCGGGACGCGACTTTACGAACGGATATGAATTTCAAGAATCTCTTGATTGCGGCAGGCAGTGAGGATGCAATGAAAGATGCTCAGAATTCAGTGGCTACGGAGAAGTATTGGGACTCAGTCTGGAATGGCTACATTGTGCAACGCGAGCTAGAAACGCCACTTGGCTGGGCGCTCCTGTTTGATATGGGGGTGAACTTTGGAACGGGGCATGGTTTTGTGCGGCTGGCAGAAAAACAATTGGGCGTGCCTCCTCACTCCAAACCCGGACAAAATGGGATCACTGAAGAGCAGTTGATCACACGAGTGGCTGAATTGCGGAAACAATCACATGATAAACAGGCAAGTGAGCAAAACTTACCGGGTCTGGCAGCTCGCGGAGATTTCTGGATGGGGCTGGTGAATCAAGGTGACTGGGGCTTGCAGGGGGACGATTCTGGCAATGTGATTGCCAACGGCGCCCGGATACAGATTCGCAATCCATAGGAGAAAGCGGGATGCTACTGGAAAATATACGCGGTTGGCAGTTCGCTCAAATGCGAGAAATGATCCGCTCCATGAAAGCATTTGTAGCGATCATTGATCTCGCTGATATAACAACATACCGCGATGGTGGGGATGGCTGGACGGTGTTGGAAGTCTTATGCCATTTGCGGGACTTCGAAAAGGTCTTCCTGGAACGGGCGAAGCTAACCCTGGAGCAAGAATTCCCGGACTTGCCATTTCCCGATCCAGATGAACTGGCAGCCGAACGTCGCTACAATGAATAAGACGTACAGCAGGTGATTGCCGACTGGGAAACACACCGCCAGGAGTTTCTTGCTCTATTGCAATCCATAGATGAGGAAAGCTGGGAACGGGCAGCCAATCACCCCAGGCGCGGGCGATTTACGCTTCATGACCAATTGTTTCTCACGACCCGCCACGATGTGATGCATCTGGAGCAAATTACCCGAATCCTCGCGGAGAAATCGTAAATCAGATATTTAGGTTTCCAAAACGTATCATATTCATGAAGACATTAGATTCGGTTGGGGACTTTATTAGAGAGAAAAATGCTGGGCAGAGGTGCGCGATATTAACGAGCACCCTTGCCCGCCAGGACAGCTTTTGGGGTCTGAAACAAGATTTGCAGATCCAACCAGATGGACTGC
>WURV02041455.1:0-22372 GCA_011762755.2 Epimenia babai | reverse complement strand
GTTATATCATCGCATGCCTGGCGTTGGCAACGCTGGCGACCGCACAAGTCGACCCCCGTTGTGACGGTAATTCTTTAGACGCGGGTGGTAACGGGCTATAACGGTTGTTGCAAGTAAGAAGCGATAATCGATTATACATAAAATTCCAAACAAGAGGATTCAACCTCCACTCTCTGGTGGTTTATATACCTAAAACAGGCTTTTTTCTGAATCAGAGAGCCGTTTTTCTCTACATCGACCAGATCGATATTTGTTCACTGCCAGTAAACACAAGAGACATCTAATGAACTGATGAGCATGCCGAAACATACTTCCCGTTCTTCACTGGTGTAAAAATCCATTCCTTTTGTTGGGGCAAGCGGAGGCCTCACCGCTAAAATTCGTTTTATACCTGTTGATTAAAAAATTTGAAGAATTTAACTAATTACGTATAAAATTGTAAGATCTATGAACGGAATAAATCACAATTTCATTTATCCACTCTCATAACTCGGCGTCTGACTCATAGGTATATTGATGAGCTGTGTTATACAAATATCTGACTTATCATACTTTTGCTAATCTAATGGAATTCTCCGCGTCGTCATGCGCCTGTGATTCAGTGATTAAAATGGCGAATTTCTATACGTATCAACGTATGATCCCTTCGTAATAATTGCCCTCAATGCAAAAAATGCAATATTTCGCTACCACACCGACATTATTGAAGCACACTTATTCCAAAGTTTATTTATTTATTTATTTTTATGTTTTTTCGAAGGGGGGGGGGTCGTCCCATGGTTGGTTCTTCAAATAGTCAGCAACAGGCTAATCAGTAGTATGGTAGTTTTTGTCTATGATATTACTGACTCTTTGAATCTAACGTATGTACGCAAAGACAATTTAACAGTAATTGCTCGCATTGGGGAAAGGCTGTTGTTAACAGTCTGGGCAAAAGTTGACCTTCGTGAATTCACGCCATTTGTTCCAAACTCCGCCCGATTAACTTCATATGGCGCATTCCCGTATATCTGTAATAGGTGTTTATTCACAATGAGATGACGCGATTGTGTACATGTGTGCAGCCAACCAAATAGCTTATTAACCACAGCAACATTAAAAATGACAATTGAGAATTATGAGAAGGCGTAGTTCAGTACGCCTTCTTCCCAAAGGCGCCACAATTTATATTTAATATCAATCATAATTATAATAATATCAACTATCTGAATTAGAATGTCCTTATAGATCCTTTTTCCCTCAAAAACATTTCACAAAGCAGTAATATATAGAGCTGTATACACACAATAAGTGAATAAAGTACAGTAAAGCCTGTATTAAGCGACCGTCCGCGGGACCGGCGTAAAACGGTCGCTTAAGACAGGTGGTCGCTTGATAGGAATTGGGATATTGTTCCCGTTCGTTGCGCTTACATATTATGCTAATACTGTATTATAAAAGACTTTAACTCGGATTTATATCCCAACTGTTTTATTATCGTAATTTCGGTAAAATGAGCGGTTGCTGTATAAGAGTGGTCGTTAGAGCAGGTTTCACTGTATCACGGTAATGCGGATTCGTTAAATTCACCACATCATACTTAAAAAATACTCTGTTACATCGACACGTGTGATACAATCAATACATGCATATAGGCTAGGTTCTATTCTGGATAGACCGGAGACTGCCGATGTTGTTTCGTAGTCACTGTTCGGTAACACTGCGATCGCGGTTTTCAGGAGCGACTATTATTCGCGGATTTGGATACCTGTCCGACCCCACCAGGTGCGACTGCTGGATCAGATGCACGTTCGATGATACTAGGGCTGCCGTCAAGTCTGAGCGCGAGTGCTGTGGCTGTGGAAAGTTCTGGAACCAAAACGTCTGTACCTGTTTCCCGGCTCGCGATATCACATGTCCTATTGGTGAGTTCACAACGACATCGACACATGCAGTATGTGCTATGAGTCCCAGAAAGACAATATTTCTGGTACTAACGTGTAATCTCGTTAAATGTAATTTTTATCCGTCTTATACATGTCGATCCACATGCGTCGGCCTGTCGCCAGAAATCACAGTTATGTTTTCAACCACTCAAAAGGCTGGTTTTAACTAAAAAAATATTAGTATTCGCATAAAATTCTGATACATTGATTAGTAACCGTGGTATATTGTGGTTGCAGACCAATGCAGCGGAGCCGGAGTAACCAGCTACGCGTACCCGGGTAACTGCCGTACGTACTTCACCTGTGACGGTACTAGAACGGATGGCGGCGCTTGTTGCAACGTCGGTCAGAGATACAACCCCGGTTCTCAATCCTGCGTTGCTGACGCCACATGTACAGACGACTGTCTCTGCGTCGATAGGACAACTGTCACACCGAGTGAGATATTTTACTTTTGTGCTGTTCTGCAAAGTCGTTTTGATCACAAAATATTTTTTAACTTCCCAGTGGGCTGTCTCACTTTATGTCCGCCTTTTCAATTCCGATCATTAATAAACGCAGCTCTGTACTAGACCTCACCACCTCGGTATTCCGATAATGTTTTAGTGATTGGTATTTCATGTTGCCACAAAAAATTCTTCATTCCAACTTCTATTCTCGTTCGTAGTATTTTTAACACATTGGGATACAGGATGGTTATTTACGCTCTATAAATCTAAAATCACAAGTGATCAATTCTCTAGTGCGATGAGTTGCTGTAAGCTGTCTCCGACAGACGCTGTTTCTGCACTCTAGACTCTAAAATGTGGAACTCACTTCCAGTCACATCTTTAAATTGTTTAGAAATCAACTAAAACGCTTTTAATCGTGTGTATTAATTTTTCCATCTAACTTTCACAGATTCCCGACATCGTGAAGCATAGATAAAACTTGCTATTAGTCATAATTGTGCTGAAACATTGTGCTGATATAAATGCATTACTTACTTTCTCTTAATCAACCGATTTACTGGTCTTTCCCTTTTGAGTTTCAGTAACGTTTTATTAAACTTACAAAATCCTCTTTGGCGTTTATATCCTTTATACTAGTTAAAACACACGGAACTGTTTTGTTTCGTATGTGAGATATCCAGTACAATAACAAAATTTATTCTGTCAGTTGTGCACCTATAGTATATTTTAGTAGAGCTATTCTGGTGTCGCTTCGATCTTTTTCGTTGTCACTATTCACTTATAAGGATTAAGTATTTAGGAATGTAAACAAACAAAAAAAAAGGGAAAATATCTGTTTAGAGTAGTTCAATTATGTTTTTTGCTCGGTACAGTAATTTGCCCCTTCAAAGTCAATCCACTGGACGATAGAACCTACATCGAGACTGTTAACGGCCAAGATATTATCAGGCCATGCCCACCCGGGACGAGGTACAACGCAACAAGATGCAGATGCAGTATATTTGCCATTCCCCCGCCGCAAGGTACATATCACAAAACCGTATTATTGTAAGAAATACGTTTTGATAACAGGGATGACTATTATATAATATATTGTCATTTGTTATCAAAATGATATATTCATCAACACAGTGTACTGTGCTGGGTGACATAGTACAATATTATTATGCTCGACAAACGTTTCTTGTTGAAGCGACTTATCGTTGTCGACTTTCTTATTGTGGAACCACCACCCCGTCGCGGACAGTTAACCTTGGTCCGGAGAGATATCCTGAGAACATCCGAAACCCCGAACCTCATATGTAAAACGCCCTTGCATAATCGCATTGCAAAGGCCACCCAGACGTTTACACGTAGATTACCCTGTACACGCTTTGATTGACAGTAAACGCTACAGATTGGATGCATTTTGGCTTAAGAGTATAAAAGTATTTTTAAGCAGGTGCTGCCTAGGCTCAAAGAGTGAATATTATTTAATATAAACATTTAATATAGTGCGTTTATAACATTGCTTGTCTTAAAAAACAAATAAATGAAAGAATTAATATAAACTATATAAACTGTAGTATTATATTCTGCGATCATCCGTTAATTGGTAGCTCTAACTAGTACCAGAGTGGGTTTGCCAGCTACTCCAATTGGTATATTTTGATCAAGTATACCTTATTTTATTGCGTAGCTTGCCCCGCGGACTTTAATATGGTGTGCAACTCGGACCCGTTGCGTGATTCTGCCAATGACGTGTACATTGCTAACAACGACGTCGACATCAACTTGGTCGCCAATACTTGCGTGTTTGATGGCTCTGGCAACCTTCTCGTCGCTCGTTACGGTAACATGGACTGGAGAGACGCTTTCGCAATCTACATCTCATTCAACCCCGGTACAAACGCAAATAACAACGCGCCTCTCTTCATTAACTCCGCTTGCGCCACTGGAGCCGGACCGAGGAGCATTGGCATCACGCTTAGGACAATACCGGGCGGACAGGTCGTCGACTTCACCGTCAGAATAGGATCGCCAGTTGCTGCGGTACACACAGTCAGCGTTGCGTATCAGGTACGATATTGTAAGTAATTCCTAAATTCGCAAAAATTAAAAAAGTCACTAGAGCTTCAAGCTTTTCATTCTTTGTAAAGTCTGTATCCATCACAGACATTACTTAATTATATTCTTCCGTACGAAAGGACTTGACGGTCACTTGAAAAGTTCAAAGTCCGACCATGAAAGATCCAAGCTATAGCAGTGAAACTTGCACGTAATATGCTCTATCCATGAAATAAAATGAAATATATTTAATAAAAGTGTGCTTAGCTTAATGATAATAATCACGTATCTTTCAGACTGATACCCAAAATGAAGTATTTGCATCCTACAATGGCCAAAAACTGGAGTTGTGTGTCCGGCAGCCGTCGACCAACAACGTGGACAGAGCCGATTTGGACGTCACCGGTACGAACAACGCTTCCCATGGGATTGCCATCGGGTTTAACGTGCAGAAAGAATTTATTTGCACAGTCGATAAGTAACTCATTTTCAAATTAAATTCGTAAAATACGTTTTCGCTATTTTAGCATGATATAGAGCTTGACGCTGCGGGTATTTCTTTCATATTTGAGATTGGATTTTTTTACCGCTACTAGTTCTACGAAAACCGAATTACAACTTTGTTCGACTATTACACTCTGTTTAAAACTGCACTTTCTAGAGATGTTTAGATGATCAGCAAAACCGAGATAAGGTACATTGCTCAACGGTACAACAAAAAGGTTAATTAGTATCCATAGAAATTCGAGATTTTTTTTGATCGTAGACTTATCTGCTAACTACGGAAACATTTTCCACGAGGTTAAGCTAACAGGTTGTCCTAGAGATCCCGCTAACACCTCGTTCACGAGGTTCCTCTAACATTCAGTGCACGAGGTTCCCCTACCATACTGTTCACGAGGTTCCCCTAACATCTTGTCCTTGAGGTTCCGCTAACATCCTGTCCTTGAGGTTCCCCTAACATCTTGTCCTTGAGGTTCCGCTAACATCCTGTCCTTGAGGTTCCCCTATCATCTTGTCTTTGAGGTTCCCTCAACATCTTGTCAACGAGGTTCCCCTAACATCCTGTCCACAAGGTTCCGCTAACATCCCGTCCTTGAGGTTCCCCTAACATCTTGTCCTTGAGGTTCCCCTAACATCCTGTCCACGAGTTCCCCTAACATCTTGTCCTTGAGGTTCCCCTAACATGATGTCCACGAGGTATTGGTTGCAGAGTTTTATTTCTCTTACAGGTTTAGTGGCTCGAGTCAAATGCTCGGTCCGTTACGGAGAGGATGACAATAACAACGGCTTCCTGGGAACCATTTCTTCGGTAAGATTTTTTGATGAGCTTTAATATCTTTCGTCTTTTGTATTGCACACAGCATGCATATCTACATGGTTGCCTGTGGGCGTGTTTTTCGGTTGTTCCTTTTTGTTTGTGTGTTAGTATTGAATGAATGTACGCCTACGCTTAACAAAAGTGTATATTCAGTATCACTCGGTCTTGTTACACCTTATAAAGACAATAATTTCCATATCGTACTGTATTTTCACTCCGCCTAACAAAGTGTAAACATGACTTTATGTAGACAAATATGATATCAACTACGGATTCCTGTCAGTTACCGAACATCATTGGAAAACTGATGCCTAATACAACTGTAATTATCTATATTGCTCAAGTGGGAAGAAATATATGCGCACTATAACCTATAGCTGCTTTTGTACCACGTAGAAATATACCTGATCTCATTGTATTTCATCCAGTCTCACTCATAAATGATTAAATGACTCATTATTAAACTCCATTAGTTGTCTACTACCCAATAAAAACTTAGAATACAGACTATAGCCTCAAATCGTAAATTTATTTTTCACTCGCAAATCCTTTCCCTCATTACATTATCCGTGTCTTATTTATTTATTATATTTATTCAACACATTTATACAAACACAATGATATGAGACACTAAAACAATATTTACGATTATATACAGAATAATACAGTACTAGACACAAGTACAGTATATAGAGATATTTACACACACATATTTATATACACTTACGAAATACATGTATCATGTAGACGAGTTAACAAATTATTCATGTTTAGATAAAATTGTGTTGAAAGGAGGCGCCAGAAGTACAATACTTGTTTAAGGCACCCCCTGTTATATTGTGATGATTCACATGTTAAAATAATAATAATGTATCTAATTAACTGGTTAGCACCCTGTGTACTTAGATGATCTAGAAATTGGAATTAAATAACATGTATATATTTATGTTTCATAAGTTTATAGTAATGTTGACTTGCCGGGAATATAAGTATACTTCCAGAAGTAATAATACACATTTACAAGCTATGTACAAAAGTTGATTCCAGTAAAATAGAGTATGTTCCAAATAACGTGACTTAGTAATATAACGAATAGCGCGTTTCTGCAATATACATAATCTGTGTACTCTTGACTTATAAGTGTTGCCTCAAATTTCAGAACAGTAATAAAAATATGGCAGAATCAGTGTCGAATATAGTGACTTGAGGTTAGATAAAGGCAACAGATATTTACAGTGGTAGATAATCGACACATTCCTTGCAATTTTACGTTCTAAATGATTTAAATTTATATTTATATTCCTTGAATTACTCATCCAATATTTTGAATTCAAACGAAACGTACTTAATCCGCATTTATTCTTGCAGACTCGCGTGTACATTTACTGCGTGCCCAACAATTTCTGTCCGTAAACTGTGGTCGGAGCAAGCCACCCAAATACCTTGGAATAATCGATTCTCGGACCTACTCAACGACGACGTATTAAACTGTACATAATGACGTCACACACATATATATCACGTGACGTCTAAATTAGTTTCATTCTGTACTGAATATTATTACTAGTATTACATAGAGCTTACCTTAACTGTATATCACGGGGAGGGCAAAATAGCTGCAGAATATTTGGATCTTTTTAAGAGTGTGGAAAATACTTACTTTAAGATAAAAGGAATCGCATTGTGTGTCCTTGTGCCGCACCTATGAAAAAGACTAATTTTAAGGCTTCCCATCTAAGACTCACATATCGTAAGTCATTAGATTTAAACATTATAAATGTATTGATCAGAGAGCATCGCGAGCAATATCGAGTAGAAATGTACCAGAATGAATCGCAAACGACTAAGGTTGAGTTTTATAGACTTTTCCAAAATTTTGACGAGTGTTTTTTATCCTGTGCGTTTTGTACACTTTCTAATAATGCGAATAAAATTATTTCGACTGTAAAAATACGCCCTCCTCGCCCTACGTACCCATGAACTGCTAAGCTATTAAAGTTAGTAGCCAAATTTATCGATCTCTTATTCATGTGAGCTTATCACTTTGCCTAGAACTTCGCTAGCTAACTAATAGCGAGGGAACACACTGGTTGGTTCTAGCGCTTCGGTCAGTAGCCTCGCAGCGAAATAGCTGGAGGTTAAGAACGAATAGTATTCATTGTAGTCCTTTGTAGTCCTACTTAATTTCTTGGATCTCGTGGCTCCGTTTTTTGTTTTCTTTTCTCCTTAACCCCCTCTCTGTCTTAGTTCTCGACACGTTCTAATGATTTTCTATTTATAATACAAGGGAAAATAAAAGTAACACCTTGTAGTAGATGCCTATATTGTAGGCGAACGGAGTTAATGATTCACCCAAGCTTCCGTTTACAGAAATAGTTTGTCAGTAACCAGGACTAAAAGTATGATCAAATCAGACAGGTATACTTGTATACAAAAGTTCGTGTTCATCTTTATACCAAAAAGGCGTTCCTTTCTATTTCTCTCGTGCAATTATGACTGAAATGGCAACGCACTTCTTGAAGTTTGGTGTGGACGCATTTCTCCTGATCTGGCAACACCGGATAGTGTGTCCTTGAGCTATTTTTCTTCTATTACCAGTCGATTACCAGAAGACATCACCTAATCAACACAATTTCATTATCTTTTTGGTTTTACAGGTGATGAAATGCAATGTATGCTGCCGAGGAGTTGAACGCTTAGTACATTCTTTGGTATCGTGCATAATTCTTTGCTAATAAACGTCTTTGCATCATAAACGTGTTTGTATGTCTCTAGCACGTGGCTAAGATAAAACCGTTGTCAAGGCCATTAGAAACCTTTACAACGCTCGTCTATACCATAATGTGGTTTCCACGATGATCAGGTTAGCCATATATACAATGTAGGGGGGGATAACCCTTGTTCAAACCAACAATGTAATAAATCGACGGTATGTAATGATTACGGATAATGAACTGCGGAGAGCGAAATGAGCAGTCAAATGAGGAGATATCATCACGTTTGAGTGAGGAGTCCAATGGATAACCGCAATGCAAGAAGGGCTACAAACACAATTCACGATGACTATATGTTTCGCAAAAATACGCTATATAGCAATTGAACTAGAGTCGTTTGGAATCCATATTCATAGATCTAGTTAATAGGCCACCCAACTTTTGCATTAATAATTAATGCACGCAGGAACCTATTCCGCGTCTTACGCAACGTCATTTCAGTTTGCAAAATTTTTGTATTCTTACAGCCAATAGATACTGGACGGACACATTTTAGTGTCCATGTAGTATTAAGAATCTGTTTTATCTACCAGTACGTTAGACAGTAATTTAATTTCCCTACAGTACATGGCGATTTAAGAAACCTTGGAAAAATATAGATATTTAAAGAAACTTTTTTTTCAAAACTAATTTACTCGTTGCATCGCATAATGTTAACACTACATCATATTTTAGTGTTCAGGCGTGTACAACTCGGGACTTTTGTGCCGTAACACTGGCGTAGACCGTAACCCTGGCGTAGAAATATGCGAAGATCACTGCTTTAAAAAGAGGGACAGCACAATAAACGACTATTCACTATGTAAGGGAGAAAATTCAAAGAAACAATGAAACTGATATAGACTGAGAAGCTCACTTGATACAGTATAAAAAAAGGCATGTGATAGAGAACATGAAACTGAAATTAGCAGTTCGTCGATTCGGACACAGAAAAAATTTTTTAAAAATTTAAAAGACGAGACAGAAATAGGCTGATTGCGTTTCTTGGTATGTGATGGCCATAAATAAAATTGATAGGCTAAATTAAATACAAGAAGACAAACACGTTCTCAGGAACTTGACACCTGATAGTTAACCTGGTGTCAAACCGCATCTGAGAGCTTTAATCGGCTGATACTTGCGGCCTATTGCCGCGAAACTTAATCTTTCTCACAATTTACCACTCTAACAATGACAATTAACCATCTATACAAGCAGACAAAAATCTTGTGTTAATTCGTACTAGAATTAATCAATTATTAAGACATTGCATGTTCTTTTGGCAGCTCATCCATTTTCTCTTTCGCGTAGATGATGCATCTTATATTTTATACCATGAATGTAATTCATGATACGACGATACGGCAGCTGATAGACTGATACATTTTGATTGTTACTGATATCTAATGTTAGTATAATTCAGTATAATTTACTTTCCTTTTTCAAAGATGGGTCTTGCAATAATAATGATTCACAATGTACTGCTTAGTGCCTAGCTAATTGACTTTGATGCACAATTTACATGAAATTCACTTTAACAAATTTGTATTATCGACTTTTGTACACTGATCTTTTCTGCTGTTAACATACCATAAACAGACGTTTATATTTTACTTAAAACGTGTAGAATAACTATGCTGGCTAAGTAAATCGTGTCATGCAGGCATATGGAAACTTGTTGAGCCAACATATATTGATAAAAAAAACCAAACCCACGGGCCACAGTGATAAAAACCAAACCCACGGGTCGCAGTCATAAAAACCATACCCACGGGGCCCCAGTGATAAAAACCAAACCCATGGGTCACAGTCATAAAAACCAAACCCAAGGGGGCCCAGTGATAAAACCAAACCTACAAACCACAGTGATAGTGGTACATATTATATACCACATATTATATTATTATTCAACAAATGGTTGTTTCAACATTATTTCTCGCTCCAGTGGTGTTTACCAAGCACTTATCAACTTCCACATCAATCGACAGTACGACGATGTTTTCCTAGCGCGGCGAGTGAATGACACTTGAATTATGAGTGGTTGCTATACACATAAAATACTGTGTATTTTAAAGTGTCCTCACTGATCTTGATTGTGGTATGTACGCATGATTGTCTCTACCTAAATTATATTATATCTATTTTATAGACATCTATTTCTCAGAGAAACCCTTTCGAGGTCAAGGTCACATTGGGGGAAAAATCCAAAAATTATGGGCAGTACAAACACCGGCAAAAGTGTCTGGCATGTGATTGCACACTGGCTTTTGTCATGGATGTAATCACTCTACATTACTTATCATCTATTATCAACTGATTTTCAAATGTAGTGAACGTTACCTTCCCCCTATGTAGCGTATGTAAGTAATCAGGACCCACTATTGAATCTTTATTATACCTAACCCGGCACATATATGCCCAGATGTCTGACCAACATACATTACACAGTATATACTATACTATACATGTTTGCGCGGGTCTATTATCATAGATATTGTTTTGTGACGTGGCTGATGCAATATCCTGTTGTAATGCTGCTATGCATACAAATCATAACCGATTGCAAAACGGTAATTCGTGCCATACACAAGTTCATTTGGTGTATTCTAAGATCTGTATTGGTATTCAAATGATTTTGTCTACACATTTTATGTATTCCTCTATACTGTTGATTATTATTATCGAGTTTTTAGAATCTTCATCTCATGTTTTTAACGTTCAGCATATCAGTATTGCAATTTTCAATATTGTATATTTACCTATACGAGTATCATATATTCTATATTCTATAAAAATCAGATCTCATACGTATATGAAAGGCGAGCAGTTGTAATGGAACAACTTGTTCAGGTCCGTAGTCCGCTAATATCTGCGCATACAATCCTTTGTTGTATCTGTCATACACGTCTGACCCCGGTCTGTTTTAGGAACAGCTGTGTTTTTGTACAAATTTGCACTAAGGCAGACATTTCATTTAACTGTTGAGTTAGGCTATGGTTTAACTTCTATGTGATTTCCATTGTGTTATACAATATAATTAGTTATTACGTGAAATTTACATAGACGCTTTAGAGACAAATGTTGTATTAGGCTAAGATTTAACTTATGTTACATTTTATTTAACTGTTGTGCTAGGCTATAATTCAACTTATGTTATATTATATTTTAATGTTGTGTTAGGCTAGGTTTTTACTTATGTTACATTTTATTTAACTGTTGTGTTAGGCTATGATTTAACGTATGTAACATTTTATTTAGATATTGTGTTAGGCTATGATTTAACTTACTACTGTGTAATACAACAATTAGTTAGTAAACAAAATGTATATAGGCGCTTTAGAGACATACTAGTTATTAGGGCGTCTTCAAAACAAATGGATTATTATTATTTTATTATTATTTATGCGAAAGCTTGTGATCAATTAACCAGTTAATCTATATAAAAGGCGTTCCCCTTTATCTTTATAGTTACTCTAATAAAAACAGGTGCGATATGAATTTTTTATTACCATATTAAATAGAAAAAGCCAGCTTGATTTAATATTATAGCAGGTGACATTTTCTTGATTTGATATTACAGCAGGTGACCTCAGCATCGACCCTAACCGGACAGCTCTAACGATGTTTATTCAAAATATATCTACATTATTAAGGCTGAATTTGGTGACATCTTAACATTGTATTACACAAGATATAAATATTAGGTCTTTTGGCATATTATAGATACATCCATTTTGTGAGTCTGACCCACGTCGTGTATTCTCTGAATTTTTAACTCGTACCTGGTAATATGGTTGATATATATGATCTTAATTCACTCGCATACTATCATTATCATTATACGAACCATCGTTGCATATATCAATATCTGTGTAAATAGTACACAATATATCATTTGGTCCTTGCATTTGGTTGCCGTGATTTACGTTGCCAGACATTTTCTGTGACTTATTAGTAACTTGTCTCTTTAGTTTTTTTTCACGAGAGTTCTTGTTCTTTTTTTGGTTTCTTTGTTAAACGTTTTCTCTTTGTTCATCTAACTGGGTCTCTATAGACTGTTTATCTTTATATCCCGATTCAATTGAATGGTTTGGTCGCTTTCATTTTCATTGTCTTATGGCTTAATGTGCCTTTCTTTGTCAAGCATTGTTCGCCTACCTAACGCTACTCACTACTACTAGTCACCATTGTTACGCTCCCACTGCCCAATGTACGCATCTATTAGTATTGCCCAGTCATCACTGCACCGTACAGCTATATATACTCTGTGTATTAGCATTTCCTTCATCACTTGATAAAGAATATTTATATTCGAAAGCTTGTGAAATAAATTATAGTTAGTCTTAAAAGGTGTTGTCCTTCGATTCCTTATTTATCTACAGACTAACGCGGCTACCCCTACATATTTTGTCAAGCATGCATTACCGAGACAGCAATTATATATCATTCAATCGTACACATCGATATAACCGTACAAATTGTATTAAAAGATAATCATCATCTACTGTAGCGTAAGCATTAATAACTGAGTCGACACCCGATTTACGAGAGGCGACACAAGCATAATCGCATACTACGATAATATATGATTCACGAAATCGTACACTTTTTATCGTTATTCACATAATCCGTATCAAATCTACATTCGGCATTTTATTAACAAATAAAATATTACGTATTGCCCGCACACGGCGGTTATTCTCGACGGTATTTTTTGATCGTTAAAAGTCCAACTCTCGCGCGAGTCCATAAAATCGTACAGCTCTTCGAATAGAGGAGGGTAGCCCACTGAATCGAAATATTCTCCCCTGTCATCTTCGTCTACGCATAGCTCCACACAATGTAATCCCGGGCGGCTCCGGGGTTGTGTTTTGGACACGAGGCAGAGTGGGCCTGTACTCGGTGGCGGTAGCGTATCTATCGAAAAAACTCCGCGCAGGATAGGTCCCGCGCATTCATCCCTACTTCGTATTTTAGATATTTGTAAGTTATTCATCTTAAACAGCAAAATTCGTGATAACGTTTCTGGCTTTGTCGCTTTCTACGATATTAGAACGCTCGATAAGGCAGATAGCGTTGATAGTATTGAGGAGCGCTTCCTCAAAATGGACTTCGAGCGATAAATTCTCGCTTCTACCTAGCTCGAATGATCTCCCTCTATCACATCCGGAGTTAAATCGAAGCAAAATAACGTATTATCCTTACTGTGGGAGCTATATGTTACGACATTGCCCATAATTATATTGAAAAAGCCGACTGGACGGAGTTTGTAGAATGACTGTTGGACGGAAAGGATAAGGATGTTCGCGGCACTGTTCTCGGTCTCCCAATCGTATCGATTGTTCGTTACTGCCGACTCCAACAATGCGATCTAGGTTTTTTATAAGGGAGCAGGAACACCACGTGGGCGCCATTTGCATCATCAGACCGCCGTAAACCATTTTACGTATTGTCTCGGAGTATACGCAATATTGAATGTACGTTTTGTGATTTTTTTTGTTGAATAAATTTCAAGCTGGATAGTTATCACCGATCGGGAGTAAAACTGTCGTCTATCTACGTAGTTATCCCAGATCAACATCGGATTTTGTAGTATTATCTCTCACGCGCGTATGGATATATTTATTTTAGTTTTGGCTAATGCTTTTCACAGTGTGTGTGTGCCTGCTTCCCTCTTTCTCTGTTTGTGTGTGTGTGTGACCTGTATGTATTTGAATGATACAAAGATTGCAATATTAGTCATATCAGAAAATGGACGTGTCCATGCGTGAGCTTGTCGAATGGGTGGCGTGGCGCCTTTGCTTCCAGTTCGGAGACATTTTCGAGCATGGAAGCATTGAAGAAAGAATGACATTGATGGAGATGATTAATTTCGCAACTGCGGTGCCTTTCTTCATATGTTTTTTATGCAAACCCCCAGGCTCCGCCATGGCCATGGCGTTCGCATCAACAGAAATTTTCTGTTATAATTTAGCCTTGATTATTTAATTTTGCTGGTGATTTTATAGACTATAGATATTTAATCACTGCGCGATTGGACATAGGATGTAAGCATATCGAAGTTTTATACTCTTCCCTATAGCCCGAATGAAATTTACAACTGTTCCACTCCCATTTTACTTTTTGTCGAAGCTCACCTCTATCTCAACTCCATTTGAAAAGCTAGGACTTAACCACCATGCTACTTTTTTTCAATAGCGTTTTCCGATATGATTGAATCTGTATATATTTTGTATATAATGAATTCCATGTACGTTTTCCTTATGTTATTTGTAAAATTATGTAATTGATTTTGGATTAGTTGATACTTAAAATGTAAAGGTAATGCTACTCTAAAAGTTTCTCATGCGCTTCCTCGTGTAATATATGATTTCCTCAATATTTCTGTACATACCATTATACCCCACCAGGTGCGACTGCTGGATCAGATGCACGTTCGTAATCACTCGGGCTGCCATCAAGTGTGAGCGCAAGTTCTGTGGCTGTGGAATGTTCTGGAACCAAAACGTCTGTACCTGTTTCCCGGCTCGCGATATCACATGTCCTACTGGTGAGTTCACAACGACATCGACACATGCAGTATTTGCTATGAGTCGTAGAAAGACGATATTTCTGGTACTAACGTGTAATCTCGTTAGATGTAATTTTTATCCGTCTTATACATGTCGATTTACTTGCGTCTGCCTGTCGCCAGAAATCATGTTATGTTTTCAACCACTCAATAGGCTGGTTTTAACGAAAAGAATATTTGTATTCGCATAAAATTCTGATACATTGATTAGTAACCGTGGTATATTGTGGTTGCAGACCAATGCGGCGGAGGCGGAAACACCAGCTACGCGTACCCGGGTAACTGCCGTACGTACTTCACCTGTGACGGTACTAGAACGGATGGCGGCGCTTGCTGCAATGTCGGTCAGAGATACGACTCCGCTTCCCAATCCTGCGTTGATGACGCCACGTGTGCAGACGACTCTCTCTGCATCGAGAAGCAACTCTCGTGAGACATTTTAATTTTGTGCTGTTCTGCAAAATCGTTTTGATCACAAAATATTTTTTAACTCCCCAGTGGGCTGTCTCACTTTCGGTCCGCCTTTTTGAAGTCTGATCATTGATAAACGCAGCTCTGTACCAAACCTCACCACCTCGGTTTTCCGATAATATTTTAATGATTGGTATTTCATGTTGTCACAGAAAATTTGTCATTCCAACTTCTATTCTCGTTCGTAGTATTTTCAACACAATCGGGAACAGGATGGTTTTACACGCTCAATAAATGTAGTCACAAGCGTTCAATTCTAGGGTGCGATGAGTTACTGGAAGCTGACTACGACAGACAGACGCTGTTTCTGCACTCTAGACCCTAAAATGTAAAACTCACTTCCAGTCACATCTTAAAATTGTTTAGAAATCAACTAAAACGCTTCTTAATCGTGTGTATTAATTTTTCCTCTGAGATTTACAGATTCAAGTCACTGTCATACTCTAGTCATACCTGACATCGTAAAGCATAGATAAAACTTGTTATTTGTGATAATCGTGCTGATACATTGTGTTGATATACATGCATTACTTACTTTCTCCTAATCAACAAATATATTGGTCTTTTCCTTTTGAGTTTCTATCAAACTTACTAAATCCTATTTCGCGTTTATACCTTTTATACTAGTCAAAACACACGGAACTGTTTTGTTTCGTATGTGAGATAGTAAAGTTATCCTGGTATCGCTTCGATCTTTCTGGTTTGTCACTATTCACAGATGTACTCATAGGTAGTAAGTATTTAGGAATGTGAACAAAGAAAAAACAAGGGCAATATATCAGTTTAATTTAGTTCAATTATGAATTTCGCTCTGAACAGCACGTTCCCCCTTTAAAGTCAATCCACTGGACGATAGAACCTACATCGAGACTGTTAACGGCCAAGATATTATCAGGCAATGCCCACCCGGCAAAAGGTACAACGGAACCAGGTGCAGATGTATACTTTACGTCCCTCCGCTGATAAGTACATATAACAAAGCCGTATTATTGTAAGAAAAACGTTTTGTTAACGGCGATGACTATAATAATAATAATAATATTGTTATTTGTAATCAAAATGATATATTCATCAACACAGTGTACTGTGCGAGGTACAATATTATTATGCTCGACTGACGTTTCTTGATAAAGAAACTTATCGTTGTCGACTTTCTTAGTGTGGAACCGCCACTCCATCGCGGACAGTTAACCTTGGTCCGGAGAGATATCCTGAGAACATCCGACACCTGGAACCTCATATGTGAAACGCCCTTGCATAATCGCATTGCAGAGGCCACCCAGACGTCAACACGTAGATCACGGTGTACACGCTTTGATTGACAGTAAACGCTACAGAGTGGATGGAATGCTATTTACGGTGAATACTATGCTAACCTACTGAGTGTTGTGCGTGAAGCCATTAAGACAATAGGTCGTGGAAAATCCCAAAATCAGCACGACAATGTCCCAGCCCACATGTCGGTTTTCGCGCAAGTTTGGCTTCGAACTCATTGACCACCCTCCATATTCACTAGATTTAGCTCCCTCAAACTATTATCTGTTCCCAAATATCTAAAAACATCGCTGAGGAAAAAATAGAACAGTTGACGCCATATTTGCTGAAGAGATTTTCAACGACAAACACAAAGACTTCTCCAGTTCGGGTATCCAAGCTCTCCAACATCCATGAGTAAGTTCGTGATTCTAAAAAGGGAGTATGTTGAAAAATAGACTGCGAATAAGTGCATTCTCAAAGCGCGTCTTGTTCGGCCTATGAATTTTTCAAGTGACCCTCGTTCTTCTGAAAACTCACCAATATATTCAATTTGTGATTTTATTTCGAGTTATTATTTATCCATGGTTCCGGATCATTTTCATATGAATTGTTTACACACACCGCCTCACGTGACCATATGTATGTGTCTGCGGTAGAATATTAGCCCCTATCAAAATTTGGGATTTTTCCAGTTGCGATATATTTATATCGAAACGAATAATACCTTATAGACTAGCAAATGTCTAAATCTACACAATCTCTCGTACGCAATTATATCCACGGTTTTGGTGCTACTTTAGATGTCAGTCGCACATTAAACATTGCCCTGTTAGTAAAATATTTTTCATAATAAACCATTCCACAACAAATCTTTCTCAATATTCAAGCACGCAAATCTTACTAATTTCTTATTGCGGAAGGCCCGGGAAAAAATCCCTGCTTTATGCTGGTTCAAACTCGCAACCTCTCCCATGAAAGGCAGCGCTTCTAACCTCTACACCACTGTCGTCAACTGCTAGGTGGATTAACAAATTAAACCCCCTTTTACATCAGCTGATATATCATAATTTATTGCCATTACGCCGATTGACGATAGTAAATGATGCGTTGGACATCGCATAGAGTCCATAAGTCTATAACAATGATAATAATCACGTATCTTTCAGCCTGATACCCAAAATGAAGTATTTGCATCCTACAATGGCCGAAGACTGAGGTTGTGTGTCCGGGCGAACAACAACGTGGACAGAGCTGAATTGGACGTCACCGGTACGAATAACGCTTCCCATGGGATTGCCATCGGGTTTAGCGTGAAGCAGAAAGAAATTATTTGCACAGTCGATAAGTAACTCATTTTCAAAATAAATTCGTAAAATACGTTTTTGGTATTTTAGGATAATATAGAGTTTGACGCTGAGGCCATTTCTTTCATATTTGAGATTGGGTTCTTTTACCGTTACTAGTTCTACGAAAACCGAATTACAACTTTGTTCGACTAATACACTCTGTTTGAAACTGCACTTTCTAGAGATGTTCAGATGATCAATAAAATCGACATAAGGTGCCTTGCTCAACGGAACAACAAAAAGGTTATTTAGTATCCACAGGAATTCGAGATTTTTTTGATCGCCAACTACCGGAACATCATGTCCACGAGGTTCCGCTAACATCCTGTCCACGACATTACGCTAACACTTCGTACACGAGGTTCCCCTAACATCCTGTCCTCGAGGTTACCCAACGTCCTGTCCACGAGGTTCCCCTAACGTCCTGTCCACGAGTTTCCGCTAACACCTCGTTCCCGAGGTTCCCCTAAAATCCTGTCCAGGAGGTTCCCCTATTATAATGTCCACGAGGTTTCAGTTGCAGAGTTTTATTTCTCTTACAGGTTTAGTGGATCGGGTCAAATGCTCGGTCCGTTACGGAGAGGATGACAGTAACAACGGCTTCGTGGGAACCATTTCTTCGGTTAGTTTTTTTGATGAGCTTCAATATCTTTCGTCTTTTGTATTGAACACAACATGCATATCTACATGGTTGCCTGTGGGCGTGTTTTTCGGTTGTTCCTTTGTGTTTTCGTGTTAATATTGAATAAATGTACGCCTACGCTTAACAAAAGTGTATATTCTGTATCAGTCGGTCTTGTTAGACCTTATAAAAACAATAATTTCCATATCGTACTGTATTTTCACTCCGCCTAACAAAGTGTAAACATGACTTTATGTAGACAAATTTGACAAATATGATATCAACTACAGATTCTTTCAGTTACCGAACATCATCTAAAAACTGATGCTTAATACAGCTGTAATTATCTATATTGCTCAAGTGGGAAGAAATATATGCGCACTATAACCTATAGCTGCTTTTGTACCACGAAGAAATATACCTGATCTCATTGTAGCTCATCCAGTCTCACTCATAAATGAATTTAATCACGCATTATTAAACTCCATTAGTTGTCTACTACCCGTTACAAACTTAGAATACAGACTATAGCCTCAAATCATAAATTTATTGCGCAGTTGCAAATCCTTTCCCTCATTACATTATTCGTGTCTTGCATTACTCATCCAATGTTTTGAATTGAAGTGAAACGTACTCAATCAACATTTATTTTTGCAGAGTCGCGTGTACATTTACTGTGCGGCAAACAATTTCTGTCCGTAAACTGTGGTCGGAGCAAGCCACCCAAATAACCTGGAATAATCGATTGTGGGACCTACTCAACGACGACGTATCAAACTTCACATAATGACGTCACATATATATATATATATCACGTGACGTCTGTACTGAATAGTATTATTAGTATTACATAGAGCTTACCTTAACTGGATATCACGGGGAGGGCAAAATAGCTGCAGTATATTTGTTTTTTTAAGAGTGTGGAGAATACTGTAAGATAAAAAGGATCGCATTGTGTGTTCTTGTGCCGAATCGATATAAAAAACAAAACAAATTTTCAAGGCTTCCTATCTAAGACTCACATATCGTGAGTTATTAGATTTAAACGTTATAAATGTATTGATCACAGAACATCACTAAGTAATATCAAGTAGAAATGTGCCAGAATAAATCGCAAACGACTAAGGTGTAGTTTTATAGACTTTTCTAAAATTTTGACGAGTGTTTCTATCCTGTGCGTTTTGTACACTTTCTAATAATGCGAATGAAATTATTTCAACTGTAAAAATACGCCCTCCTCGCCCTACGTACCTATGAACTGCTAAGCTATTAAAGTTAGGAGCCAAATTGATCAATCTCTTATTCATGTGAGCTCATCACTTTGCCTAGAACTTCGCTAGCTAACTAATAGCGAGGGAACACACTGGTTGGTTCTAGCGGTTCAGTCAGTAGCCTCACAGCGAAATAGCTGGATGTTAAGAACGAATAGTATTTATTGTAGTCCTTTGTAGTCCTACTTAATTTCTTGGATCTCGTGGCTCCGTTTTTGTTTTCTCTTCTCCTTAACTCCCTCTCTGTCTTTGTTCTCGCCACGTTCTAATGATTTTTTATTTACTTTACAAACGAAAATAAACGTAACATCTTCTAGTAGATGCCTATAGTGTAGGCGAACAGAGATAATAATTCACTCACGCTTCCGTTCACAGAAATAGTCTTAGTAATAGTCAGTAACCAGGACTAAAAGTATGATCAAATCGGACAAGTATGCTTGTATACAAAAAGTTCGTAGCATACGTAAACAAGTTATGTTTAACGAATTATTGTTTATGTTTATTATGATAATTAAATTGAGTCGATTAACAGAAGACATACCTAATCAACACAATTTGATTATCTTTCTGTTTTAACAGGTAATGACAAACATTAAAGAAATCGATTGATTCATTGCTTCAATGTATGTTGCCGAGGAGTTGAACGCTTAGTACATTCATTCTGTGGTATCGTGAAAATTTCTTGCTAATAAACGTTTTTGCTTCATAAACGTGTCTCTAGCACGTGGCTGAGATAAAACCGTTGTCCATCAGAAACCTTTACAACGCTCGGCTATACCACACTGTGGTCTCCACGATGATCAGGTTAGCCTCATGTATGATGTAAGGAAAATAACCCTTGTTCAAACCAACAATGTAATGAATCGACGGTATGTAATGATTACGGACAATGAACTGCGGAGGGTGAAATGAGCAGCCCAACGAGGAGAGATCATCGCGTTAGAGTGAGGAGTCCAATGGATAACCGCAATGCATGAAGGGCTACAGACACACCTCACTATGACTATGGGCTTCGCAGAAAAACGCTATATAGCAATTGAACTAGAGTCTTTTGGAATCCAGATTTATAGATCTAGTTACAAGGCCACATAACTTTGGCATTACCGCGTCTTACTCAACGCCATTCAGCCCAACTTCAGTTTGCTAAATTTTAGTATTATTACACCCTATAGAAATTTGACGGACACTTTTAGTGTCCATGTAGTAGTGAAAATCTGTTTTATCTACCAGTACATTAGACAGTAATTTAAATTCCCTACAGTACATGGCGATTTAAGAAACATTGGAAAACTACAGAGTTTTAAAGAAACTCTTTTTTCAAAACTAATTTACTAGTTACATCGCACATTGTAGTTGTAGACACTACATCATATTGTAGTGTTCGAACGCGTCCAACTCGGGACTTTTGTGCCGTAACACTGGCGTAACAATATGCGAAGATCACTGTTTAAAAAAAGGTCTCACGAACAGCACAATATACGATATGTAGTGGAGAAACGTAAAAATCAAAGAAACAATGAAACTGATATAGACTGGGAAGCTCACTTGATACAGAATAAAAAGCATGTGAGAGAAAATTTGAAACTAAAATTAGCAGGTCGCCGATTCGAACACAAAAAAGAAATTTTACAAAATCAAAAAACAAGACAGAAATAGACCGATTGCGTTGCTTGGTATTCAAAGGCTGAATGAAATACAAGAAGACAAACAAGCTGTAAGGAACTTGACACCTGATGGTTAACCTGGTGTTTACACGAAAGCTTGTGATCAATAAACCAGTTAGTCTATATAAAAGGCTTTGCCCGTTATCTTTATCAGTTACTATAATAAAAACAGGTGCGATATGCATTTTTATTACCAATATTAAATAGACAACACTAGCTTGATTTAATATGATAGCAGGTGACATTTTCTTGATTTGATATTACAGCAGGTGACCTCAACATCGAGCCTGACCGGACAGCTCTAATGATGTTAATTCAAAATATATCTAGATCGTTAAGGCTGAATTTGGTGACATTTGATCTCAATTCACTCGCATACTATTATTATCATTATAGTATGATTAACACCCACTACGGACATCTCCTTTTCGTTAACTACACCGATATCAGTGACAAGTCTAACCCACTGCGTTGTCATGTTATACGAACCATCGTTGCATATATCAATATCTGTGTAAATAGAACATAATATATCATTTAGTTCTTGCATTTGGTTGCCGTGATTTACGTTGATTTTTTGTAACTTATTAGTAACTTGCCTCTTGGATTTTTTCAGGGAATTCATGTTCTTATTTTCGTTTCTTCTATAGTTAAACGTTTTTCTTTTTGTTCC
>WURV02041345.1:0-22373 GCA_011762755.2 Epimenia babai | reverse complement strand
GTCCATCGACGAGCACCAGGCGAATGTCGGTGCCGCGCAGGTCGTCACGGATGAGGCTGGAGTAGCGGTCTTCCGCCTCGGCCCTATCGATTCTTCGCATCCCGTGCTGTCAGCTCGCCACGGGACTCTGTACGGCGAGTTGTGGGATAGCGCCGGCGACATGGGCGAGGAGGGCGGAACGGTGTTCCTGCATCCAGACGCGGGCGCTGCCGTGCGCGTTACTACTGCGGATGGGCAAGTAGTCGTCGACGAGCCTGTGGTCCTACGGGTTCGATCCTGGCCGGTTGGGAGACCTTCACTGCTGAACACGTCGGTGCTGACCAGGCAGACGGATGCGAATGGGGTAGCCGTTTTCGCGCACGTGCACACCTGTTTTCGTCGCCATGCTCCCGACGCCGAATTGGGAAGTGACCTGATCGCGGCGTTGCCCGGGCTCGGGGTCACTTCAGCGCGGCTGCCGTTGCGTGTTGGAGCGCAGCGCATCGACCTCGTTCGTCCCCCAACTAGCGGGGTCACCGTGCGAGTCAAGGGAGTGGCTGCTGTCCATCTTGACGGGCTCGTGTGCCGTGTCCGTGAGGCTGTTGAAGGCGACGGCCCTCTGCCGGCAGCTCCCGACGTCGTCATGCAGGCGGGGCGGGCGAGCGTGGCACGCCTGCTGCCGGGAGTTAGGTATCGCGTGGAGCTGATTCAGGTCGGACGCGGACTGGTCGAGCAAAATTTCGTCGCGCCGCGAGCTGGCACGACTACCGATGTCGTCCTGCAGCTCCATCGTTTGCGGGCAGTGACGGCTCGAATGGTCGACGAACGCAATCGAGCGATCGCTGACACGTCGTTGATGCTCTCGGTGCAGCGGGGAGCGGAGGCGCTCGACTACCCATGCAAGTCCGATCGCGCGGGTCGCGTTGCCGTGTGGATCGATCCGCAGGGCCTGCGCGGTACGACCTGTCGCTGGCGGGTTGCGCAGGGCTGGCCTGACCAGCGATCTGGAATGCGGTCGACCCCGTTCTCCTTCGATGCAAGGCAGACCAGCTCCGACCTGTTTCCGTGCACGGAGTTGTCGCATCGCGGAATGGGTCTGGTGGCGAAGGGGCGAGTCGTCGACGATCGCGGGCAGGCTCTCGAGGTGAAGCTGTTGACGGCGCAACGCGTGCGCGGCGCATTGGGTCGATTAGACGTGTGCTTCGTGCCCGCGGAAACCGGCGGACCCGGTGACTTTCGGGTCCTGGGGGATGTCGTCGACCACGAGTTCACCATTTGTGCTGCTGTACGCGGTGGGCTTGCCAACGCTGTCTGTCGCAAGGGTGATGATGACTGTCGGGTCGTGTACACGCGCGACTGTTCGGTGACGGCTTTCGTCGATGGTCCGAACGCCGGGAGTCTGCAACTGCTCTTGCGCAAGCGAGACGAACGAAAACAGGACTCGACATCCTCTTCGGCGTTGCCGGAATCAGCGGACGCCATTGGGTTGGGGATGCCCGCCAATCCGCAATCTGCATTTGTTCTCACCCCAACGCTTGTTCGTGCAGGCGTGCGTGGGGGTTGGTTCAAATGGCGATGGCTGGAAAGCGGTATTTACGATTTGAAGATCCGGTCTGTGGGGCAGAAGGAAGCCTGCCTCGATATCCGCGGGATCGTGGTCAAACCCGGTGACTGCACGGACGAGCGGCTTCGGCATATCTCGGTGCAGTCGATAGCTCGCGCGGTTCGAGTGCGGCTGCTCACGCCGGATGGCGCCAAGCCCAGGTGTCGGCTAACCGGGGTTGTCTTGGTCGGCTCGCGTGGTTCACGCGAGCCGCTTCAGGTGGTCCCGGTCGTTGCTCAGGACTCTCAATTATCGTTCTTCACGGCCCTCGCCCCAGTGGATATCCGGATCTGTCTGGATGGCTACCAGCCGATCGATTTGCCGCCCAACTCGTTCGACGCGGTTGTTGAACTCGCGGCCCGGCCGTCGGTTGAACTGAGTGTTTGCGCGACAGGACTGGGAGAAGACGTGACTCGACGTCGCTACCGACTGCGCGCGACCCGCGTGGGAGTCGCCATGCGAGGTGTGGCGACCACGGAGTCGGATGTGGATGGCGATGGGCGACGACGCTGGCTAGAGCTGGGGCTCGGCGCTAGATACTCGTTGCCGTTGCCATCGTTCGGTACCTACGCCCTAGAACTTGAGGAGCTTCGAGGCCCGGCGGGGGAAGGCGTTCCAGTCGACTCCTTTTCGCCGAACCGGTTGGTCGTCGAATCTGCACAGGATCGCGTGGAACTGGTCATCCGCGGTAGCGGCCGCTGAATGGGGGGCTCCCACCATTCCCCCAAGGTCAATTCTAATGCCGTGCCGCTTTCCCGGGTGAGTGAACAGCATTCCTACCAAAGCGTTCACTCTGCGGAGTGGGGGGCTCTGTTGCTGCGTCGCGGCAAGAGCCAGGGACTTCTCTCCAGAGCTGCGTAGCAGCTCGACAGAGATCAGTCCTTCATGCGTGGACGACCAAAGCGCGACCTCGGTCTCGGGCGGCGGTATTTGTAGCCGAAGCGTGGCTTACCCTTCGGCTTGCTGCCCTTGTAGGTCACAGCAGCGCTTGGAGTGCGGACTCAGCGGGTGCTCAGCGACAACGGATCGTGCTACGTCTCGTCCGCGTTTAGGGCCTGCTGCGAGAAACTCGGAATCAAGCACAGCCGGACTCGGCCATACCGCCCGAGGACCAACGGCAAGGCCGAGAGATTCATCCAGACGCTGCTCTACCTGGCTCTGAAACGCTTCGAGAAGAAGTGGCGGCGCACGCTCTGGAACTGGAGCAGCGTGCTCGGCCAGTTCACTATCTTCTTCAAAGACAGAATCCCCGCGATCTAATCCAACGTGAACTCGTCCACTCGCAACGGCCGGTTACACACCTGAGCTGACACTCCCGGCCTGCCCGGTCATGGTTCCAGCCCCATGCTCTCCAAGCGCTCACGGAATCGCGCGATCAAGTCCATGTTCTCGTGCAACACGGCAAGGATGAGGACGCCTTCCCCGTCACGGACAAAGAACACGTAGTGGTGCTCGCAACGCGAGATGCGGAAATCCTCGCGGTGGTCGAAGACGGCCTTCTCCAGGGCGTCCCGCGCAGCGAGAGCCGCGAAGTGCCGCTCAAGCTGATCTCGGTACTTGTCAGCTTGCCGGCGGCCCCACGTGCGGTCTGTGTAGCGAGCGATCGAGAACAGGTCTTCGTCTGCTTCGTCAGCGAGTTCGAAGTCAGCCATTGGCCGGCTCGGAGTCGTTCTTTCGGTAGGCGGCCTCGAAGATCTCGCCGACTGAGCGGGAGCTCACGCCGCCGGCACGTGCGTTAGCAAGACGCTGCTCGAGGAACTCTTCGAGCTTGGCCAGGTCGGCCTCCTGCGCCTCGTCGCCGATCGTTCGCGCGAGAACGAAGTCCTTCACGGACTGGCCCTGCAAGGCGGCCAGCGCCTTCAGCTTCCTGTGCTCTGCATCAGTGACGTCGATCGAAATGCGGCTCATGGCAGTCTCCTTATCGTCTTCCCAGCCTACCACGCTACCCACATTCTGTCAAACTGTGGGCACAGGCGCTCGAGAGCCCCTTCCTGTGGACAGCCGAGTTCCCCACCTCGGCTAGAACATGACATAACTACTTGTGTGAACCGCCGGTGCGGTGGGGGGAGAAGGACTAGGCAGTCGGTCTCGCCGGACCTCTTCGTCGCGCACCGTCTCGGGTTTCGCCGCGATGCCACTCAGACTACCCTCCGGACGAACCGTCTCACCGAAGTGGCTCGAACGCAAACGCCAAGTGTGCGAGTGCCGGCGGCCGCGCTCGAGCGAGATCCGGCACCGTCACCGATTACTGCCTGATGAGCGCTACGCTCTGCGATTCAGGAGTTGCCCCTTGTGATCGGTGTTCTGTAGGAGTCGTTCCATGAGCTGCATCTTTTGGGGATCGTCCTCAGCTCTTTCCAAGAGTTTCAGTAATTGAGCCAGCGGATCTTGATCTTGCAGGCCATGTTGTCCGCCCGCCAAGCCCTTTTGCTGAAGGGAGTCGCTTGGAGCAAAGGCGGAGACGAGTTCGTCAAGTGAGACTAAGCCATTGCGGTCTCGGTCTACTTCCTTGAAGGCCTTCTCGTCCGGAGCCCCGGATTCCAGCGCTTCGGCGAGATTGAGTTGCCCGTCTCCATCCCGATCGAAATCGCTGACCATGCGGTTCAGGTCGCGATGTAGCTGTGATGGGGTCAATGGGGGGAGTGCTCCAGGAATCTCCATGATTTGTCCCTCGCGCGTCAGCGGTAATAAGCTACTAGCAACAGTGCCTATCGGCCGCTAGGGGCTCGCTCCACGAGTCCTGAAGTGTGGGTATTTCGGACGATGGTAAAACCTGCTCCCTTGAGCGTGCCTGCGCCGGCTGGTCATGAAGGGCACCCGAGTTTGGCCGAGCGCGATGCACGATCCGGCTCACTCAAAATCTATGCCAGCCATCTACTGAATGAGAGGGAAGAAGAAAATGTGAATACTACGGGACAACTTCCGAACCAAGTCGGTCACCAAGACTAGACCCAGTACTAGCCGTCGGAGCCGCGGGACCGTGAGCTGTTACCGCCCGACATAGCTGCTCCAACAACGGTGGGTTTCATGTTCCTCGGTCTCCGGCACGTTGGTGCCTTCCTTCGTGGCTGTTCCGTGCGTTACCTCGTTCGTCGTTACCGCACAACAAGCATCCCCTCGATCAAGCGTCAAGAGTCTCGTTCGCGCGCTTGATCTGGACGGCGATGGCAAGATCGCTCCCTACGAAGCGGCCGACGCGCTGCTTCAGCTGCTCAAGAGTGTCGACAAGAACCGGGACGGTGGCGTTGACGCCGTAGAGCTCCAAGCGACCTTCACCAACGCCGTCAAGGAACGACGACAAGAAGCATCCGAGGCGTTTCGCGAACTCGACAAGAACGGTGACAAGGTCGTCGGGATCAAGACAGAGGTTCCCGCCGAGTTTCTCTCGTTCGCACAAATGGCGGATGCCAACAAGGATGGCACACTCACTCTCGCAGAGTTCACGAAGCTCGATATGACGCCAAAGGTGATGGCGGGCGCTGAGGTAGTGTCGATGTTCAGGAAGTTCGACAAGAACAAAGATGGCCAGCTGTCAAGGGAAGAGCTACCAGGGAACTTACGAGAGGATCTGCTTCGCTTTGCCGAAGCCGACGGTAACGGGGTCATCGTGCGTAACGAGCTCGAAGCTGCCTTCGCGCAGCACGATGATTCTGCTTCGTTTACCGTCGTGGGGAAGCGTTGTGTCATGACCGGCGTCATTGGGCGGAGCACACCGTGGCGTGTGCTCAAGCTCATTTGCGAACACCCGGAAGTCGAGGTTATCGAGATGCGAGATGTGCCCGGATCCATGGACGATCCGTCCAACTTGCGGGCGGCGCGGATGATTCGGAAACACGGACTTTCAACACACGTGCCGGGTAACGGCTTCATCGCCTCTGGGGGTGTCGACTTCTTCCTCGCTGGCGCGAGGCGGTCGATTGCGAAAGGTGGTCGGCTTGGCGTCCACTCCTGGGGAAGTGGAGAGGGTTCAGGAGCAAATCTTCCGCGTCATCATCCTGCCCACAAAATGTACCTCGCGTTCTACAAGGAGATGGGCACGCCTGGGGCTTTCTATTGGTACACGCTCAAATCCGCACGACCAGATGGCATTCACTGGATGACCCCGAAGGAGATCGCCCGCTTCAAAGTCGTTGCACCGACCCCAGGGAGGGCTGCATTCGACATCAGTGGGAAATGGGACTTGGAGATAGCACCAAACGGTATGCCGTCGATGCAGGAGGCACTGCTGCTGAAGCGTAATGGCGAATTGTTTGAAGGTGAGTTTCTTGATCCGGATAAGAAAATCCGCAACGTGTCCTGGGACGCCGCGGCCGGACGCTTGAAGTTCACGGTCAAGCTGGAGGGAGGTCTGTCGATTGCCTGCAACTTGATGCGAAATGGTAATCAGCTGGCCGGGCCGGCCGCCGCGACCGATGGCATCACGGGTGAGGTTACGGCAACAAAGAGTTCACTGAAGACCAAGGAGGACACCGACAAGCCGCCCTCCCAGGCGCACGCCGGGGGCAAAGCTCGACCGGGATCCGGTGATGTAACCGCGTTCTTTGGCGAGCTCGATCTCAACGGTGACGGCAAGATTCAGCGAAGTGAAGTTCCCGAGGAGGACCGCGCTGAGTTCGAGAAAGCTGACGGTAACGGTGACGGCATTGTCACGCGGGAAGAGCTTCGAGCCGCGATGGGTGGCGCCGGTCCGCTTGCGGACCGCGCCCCGGCAGCGATTAAGGTCACCAAGACCAAATGGTATTACGCTATAGGCAACCTAGAGATCGACACGGTCATTGTTAACGCGCAAGGGGGACCTATGCCTTCACTGCTGACAGCCGAGTTTGTCGATGTGTTCTCTGGCGTGGATCTTGACAACGCACTTGTGGTCAACGTTCACCAAGCACAAACTCTAGACCCCCAGAGGATTCGCAAGAAGAGACTGACGTTCGAAGAAGCCAAGGCACTCGACGCAGAGTCAGTCAAAATTCTTGCAGACGTCATCGATAGGTTTCTTCGGCAGAAGAAGCGTGTGTATGTCGTCGGGATTTCGTTTGGGGCGTGGGTTGTCCAGGACCTGTTGGCAACTCGGGGAAGTGTCGCACACGGCTATTTACTTATCGTGGGTCGCCTCGACATGCCCGACAAGATCTGGAGATCCTTCGCCGCGAGCGGTGGGGGGCACTTTAAGAACGGTGTTACACCCGTCGTCGAGACGCTCGGCACGATCGACACAAGGAGGCTCAATCCTGAAGAGTTCAATCTTCGAAAGATCGCTGCCGGGCTGGGGCATAAGCGATACACACAAGTGCTGGCCGATGTCGACCTGAGCAAAGTTACCTATTTATATGGTAAGCGAGATGAGGATGTTGGTCGGATCTCCCGGCACGAGTTAGAATTTCTGCGCCGGAAGAAGGTCACGGTCGTCGCAACAGCTGGCGGGCACGGCAATAGCCAACTGAACAAGCACATGAACGGTATTCTTGGCCGTTTCGTGTCGGTGAAGGCTAGTGGGCGGGGAAAGCCCAGAGAGAAACGACAAGCGCGGCCGAACAGGGAGGTCCCCTCATTGCAGGCTATAATCAACAAGATGATCAAGCCCGGCACTGTTGCGCCCGATTTCTCTCTTGTCGATGACCAGGGAAAGCAGCATGCCCTTGCCGATTATCGTGGCAAGTACGTTCTCTTGGACTGGTGGGGGATGTGGTGAAGGGGCTGTGTCGTGGCGATGCCACAGGTGCAGGTCTTGCATCAAGAACACGCCAAGAACCCCAACGTAGTGGTTCTGGCGATGAACGTCGGTGACGATAACAAGAAAGTGAGCCGGTGGTGGAAGAAGAAGGGGTTCGGTTTCCGGACTCTGAACGATGCCGATAAACTCGTCGAGTCGTACGGCGTTCAAGTATTCCCTACATCTGTCTTGATTGGTCCGGATGGGAAAGTCATTAAATCGAGCATCGGATCAGCCTGCGTCCTCCAGGGGGTGTTGAAGAAGGCAATGGGACCATCCTCAAAGATATCCTCCAATAAGGAGTGAGGCCTAGCTAGCCCGTCTCGCTCATTGCGTGTGATGAAGTATCTACTCGCCACTCTCATCTTGTTGTCGGTCGCTGTTTGGGGCTTCCTGTATTCTGAACAGCCGTCATGGGAAGGCTACCCAAACGAGGTCGGTGGCCCCGATGTAGAGACTCCGGAGCTGTCGGGTTCATGTGGAGCGAACTCGAATGCCAAGGTCGAGCGGAGCCAGCTCTCGGTCGGCCGCGCAGTGCCAGAGAGCAGCGCAACGCAACTCGTTCGGGGGCGCGTCCGTTGCTCAGCCACGAGCACACCGCTTGTTGCTGTTCTTAGGGTTGGGGAGAGTTTGACCTTCTCTGATGGGAGACACGGCAACTTCTCACTGCGCTGCCCATCTGAGGCTCGCCGACTCGTCGTGCACGCTCAAGGTTTCGAGAGCAGGACAGTCATGCTTACCGGTGCCTCAGAGTCTCTGCTCATCCACTTGGTGCCGGAGACATCTCTGAAGGTCTTGGTTGTGTCGGCAGACGGCCTTCCAGTTCCATCTGCCGCGGTCACCTTCTGCTTGGCGACTAGTTCGAGGGTCGTGGGGCACACTGACAACGAGGGTCAACTAAACGTGCGCGTCGATGGGCCAACGCCACTGTTTGCTTCGATGGGCACGCGCACTTCGAAACTCTCGGTCGGTTGGCCCGAGAACACTGTCCAACTTAGGCTCGGTCGGGAAGCAGGGTGCGGTCTTGGTGTTCGAGAAGTCAAGACCAAGAACCCGGTCAAGGGAGCAACACTTGAATTGCGCCGCCGCGGCGTGTTCCACAAGACAGTCATCCGCCTCCACACCGATTCATCAGGCCGGGTGGCGGAACCGGTTCCTCATGGTCTCTACGACATCGTTTGCAGTGGACCAGGCGTTCAGGCTCAGACTTGTGACGCCGTGGAGGTCGTGCCGAAGCAGACCCATTGGATTGATGTGAAGGCAGGCCCTGCGTTTCGAGTCAGGCTCTTGGGATGCGAGCGCCTCAGAAGTAGCGACAAGGTTGAGGCTTGGGTTGAGTTCGAAGAAGCACTTGGCGGACGCACGGCTTGGATTCCTTTGGCCCGGCTACCGGCTACGGTTCTTGGTGAGGGACTCCTTGACGTTACGAACGCCGTCTGGCCTCACGTGAAGGGGGGGCGCTCCGCTTCGGTTCATCGCCTGTGCGTGACTCATCCTGAGCGGGGGGTTGTCAGGGTGTCCCAAGCGCTGACGCGCATCTCTCCCGACGCGCCGCTCGTTGTCGACTTCCGAACGCAACCCGAACGATGGCTGCGAGTCGTCTCCAAGGACAAGACTCCATTCCGAGGGCGTCTCGCAGTGCGGCGAGCAGGTAGCTTCTCGCAGAACGACTTCGTCTTCGTCGGTGAGGCTGACTCGGCGGGTTGGATAGGCCCGCTCTACTGGTATGGGGCTGAATGGGAGCTGTGCACGCCATCGCGCTACGGAACTCCAGCCGTAACCGGACGCGCGACCGTGGCAAGCCTGTCGAGCGAAGTCAACCTGACCGTTGAAGTCAACTCCTCGAGTCTGTCGGTCTCTCTTCCTGCAGGGCCACTGGACGTTGGCGCAGTTGCCAAGCTGCGGTGCGTCACCGAATTTGGAGGGCTAGACGAGTGGCGACCACGACTTCGCGAACGCAATTTGGTGTTCGAGGGTCTGCCTCCGGGGAAGTATCTGGTTGGCACGGCAACCAAGAACATGGTCAGGGTGGAGGTTGCAGCTGAGTCCCCAAGCAACTTGCCCTGGAGGCGCTTTTGGCAGACATCTGCTCCCGAAGGCGGGAAGTTGCTACTGGGTCCAGGGATTCCGAGTGACCAAATCGTGGTGACGCCGGTCTACCAAGAGAGTCCTAACGTGGTATTGACCTCGTCATCGAAATTCCATCCTGTTCGCCCTGACGGGACCTTTGAAGTGCGTTCAAACGGTCGCCAAATTGCGGGATACGTAGTCGCGTGGGTTAGCCCCGAGCAGGGAGTGTTGCCACTCCAATTCTACGAAGCGCTCTCTGGCCGCCTCCAGCTCGACGCCTTCGTGGTGCGCGTAGACACGTCGGGCACGGGATGGACGCCCCGCTCGTTGCGCTTCAGCAACGCGTGTTCCGGAGTCACTGGAACCGCATCTGTCACCTGGAAACCGCCACACCAATTCGTTGCCGTTGTCGCGGGCAACATGAGACACGCGATGGTCCTTCGAGCAAATCGTTGGACGAAGACCCCACTTCACCACGGGCTGGGTGCAAGGGTCGTCCATCCGACGCGTGACTAGCATTCATCGACCTCACAGTGGGGAAGAACAACCGTTACGAATCATATCAATCATGTTCACCAGACTACTTCTGCCCGTAGTTTGCCTGCTGCTCGCAGGCCTCTCGAACGCTCAAATCACTCTCAATAATGCAGGCAACCTGCCAGCCGAAACGGGAACTGGAAGCGCGGCGACCGGAGCTACGGCTACGTTCACGAGCGGTTCGTCCGTTGACACTGTCTCTATCACCATCACCTACGCGAACGGCAACAGTTCGACCGCCTCCTACGCCCGCCTGAAGACCTCAAAGGGCCCTTACTCGAACGGCACCAACAAGTGGAAGTTCTTCAAGGATGCTGCCGGTAAGTGGAAGTGGCAGTTCGACCGCACCAACCCGCAGTCCCAGCACCAGGGATACATGGACAAGGCACCTTCCATCGCCGTGGCCTACGACGGCGTAGTCCAAGAGCTCTCGGTCGGGGTGTTGCAGGTCGAGGTCGATGACTTGCCAAACCCGCAGTTGACCTACCTGTGGACCCAAATCTCTGGGCCGACGGTGACGATTCAGAGTGCAACAAGTGACACCGCTTCGTTCACAGCCCCTGACTTGACGACAGATACGGACTTCGTGTTCCGCATCGAGGTCAACGATGGCACCTCGACCTGTGACACGGTTGATGTGACCTTCACTGTTCAGGCTGACGACGATGCTCCTGAGGCCAACTACACTGGTCAGATGTTTGCCTCGCAGGGCGCAACTGTCCAGCTCGCCGTTGATGCCTGGGACCCAGAGGGAAGCTCTCTAACCTACCAGTGGAGCGCTGTGAACTCCGGTGACGGGGCCTTCCTCGACGATGGGGAGTCGGAGACGAGCCAGTTCCAAGTCGATGGCGCAGCTACAGGCGACATCGACTTGGAGTGTGCGATTTCGGATGGCACCAACATGACTATCGTAGCGGTCGTGATTACCATTCAGTAACCAATCTCGAACTCTGTGCGGCCGGTGCGAACGCATCGGCCGCTTGTTCTGGCCGTAGTCTTCTTGGCAGTGTCCTACTAAACTTGAGAGCAAGTTTAGTAGCTCACCCTGAAAGTGGGGGAGTCCTCCGGCTTCGACCGCCGCCGGTCGTAGAGCCGGGTCGTGCTGATGTTGGCGTGCCCAAGCCACTCCTGAACCTTCGCGATGTCGGAATCGTGGTCGAGCGCGTTGGTAGCGGCTGTCGCACGGAGCGCGTGCAGACAGAGCCCGTCAACCTCGATGCCGGCAGCCGCGCTGTAGTCCTTCACCATCTTGTAGATGCCGTCCCCGGTCATCGCTTTCTCCAGCGTGCCGGTGCGGTTGTTGCGAACGGGCCGAAAGAGCGGGCTCTTCTTCTCCTCCCCGTGATCTGCGGCCTCAAGGTAGGAGCTGACCGCATCCAGCGCGGCAGGATGTGCAGGAACGAAGCGGGTCTTTGATCCCTTGCCATGCACTTTGAAATGCACGACGCCTCGGCGTTCGTGGAGGCTGCCGACCTTCAGGTCGGCGAGCTCGGTGCGCCGCAGCGCGTGGAACAGATAAACCGCCAAGATCGCGCGATCGCGCTTCGCCTTCAGGCTGTCGCCAACGGGCGCCCTCAACAACTTCTTGGCTTGTGCGTCCGAGAGCGCCGGGGTCTTGCCCTCGTTGTTGTCCGCCGCCGGACGCTTGACGCCGGCGACCGGGTTGTGCTCAACGGCGTTCTCATCGCACAGGTAGTCGAACAGCGACGAGACGGCCGAGAGCTTGCGACGGACCGTCGCCGGCGCGAGTTCATGCGCTTCGAGCTCGCTTCGCCAGGCGATCACGTGGGCTCTGGTGACAAGCCGTAGCTCTTCAGGAGTCTCAATCCCACAGAACGCCACGAACGCCTCGAGATCGCCTTGGTAGGCGCGCCGCGTGTTCGGGTTGTCGATGTTGGTGAGCCACACGAAGACCGCTGGCACGTCGGCGAGCTGGTGGAACTGCTCGGCGGTGAGCATCCGGTCCGACTCTGTCTGGATGGCAATCGCGGTGTTTCTCGGTGTCTCGGTCATGGGTCCCCCATCGGTCGTTCAACTATTGATAAAATACATTATCACGAATAGCAAGAGGCGGTAGGGGACCTTAAGGAAACGACTTGTGTCCGATGCCATCGACTGGTCGGGATCTGGTTTTGATTTCGCTCAGAAGAAATACAATCTTGACTAAGACGACTAAGTCCGATAGACTCAAGGAATGGAGATCGTCAACACCCACCAAGCCAAGACCCACCTCTCGCAACTGCTCGAACGCGTTGCCCGAGGTGAGGAGATCGTCATCGCCAAAGCTGGGAAGCCGATCGCACGCCTGGTCGGCATGGCGGCTGAACAGATGGCTCGCAGCGGTGGCGCATGGCGCGGGCTCGTACACGTCGAAGGCGACTTCGACGCACCGTTGCCTGACGAGGTTGACGCAGCCTTTCGGACGCCTTCATGAGCTCCGGATTCCTGCTCGATACCCACGTTCTGCTCTGGTGGCTCGATGACCCTTCGCGTCTCTCAGCTGCCGCACAGTCGGCGATCGCCGATGGCAGCAACATGGTCTACTTCAGCGCCGGGGCGGCCTGGGAGATGGGTATCAAGAAGGCTCTCGGCCGCTTGTCGTTCCCTGGCAACCTCGAGGAGGTTCTGCGGGCGGAGCACATCGAGATCTTGCCCATCATGCTCCCTCACGCCTTGGCCGTGGCCGATTTGCCGCCGCACCATCAGGATCCCTTTGATCGCATCCAGATCGCCCAGGCGCGTCTCGAGGACCTGGTGCTCGTCACTCGTGATGCGGAGATCCCGAAGTACGACGTGAAGGTTCTTGTCTCTTGAGCCTAGAGCCTCAGTAGGCAGTCACCAGAAAACTGCCTCCTGCGGCTGTCGAGGTGCAAGCGTGAAGACCATCGCCAGGCACGCGATGGTCTTCAAGCTGGCCGAAGCGGCCGAGAAGAAATGGCGTCGACTCAATGGCTCGGCACTCGTCCGAGACGTGATCGACGGAGTTCAGTTCAAGGATGGAGTCAAGGTAGACGCCGCGTGATCAGATTTCCTGATCCACAACTCTTGCACGTATCCCGTTCTCGAGCGCTCCATCTCCAAGCGCAAGAAAGGCTTGAAGGGCCTCGCCATCAGTCTTGCGATGACTCAGAAGGACGAGCCGAAACTTCGTGCTGTGTTCGATTCTGTGATTTCGGCCGCCGTCGGCGGTGGGGTAGAAGAGTTGGTTGAGCGATTCTCAAGGGTCCGTTCCCCAAAAAAGGGGATCTGGAAGTGGTTGAACCGTGTCGTCGAGGTTCGACCGAACTTTTTCGGCCTTGGTGTGAACCTCAACGCAGCCCTCGAAGATTTTGTGAGTCGCGCTGCCGAACGAGTGACGTCTTGGGGGCCGCCACCGCCTCAGAATGGCCTGACGCCAGAGTCGCATAAGCCCATATTTTAAGAATGGATGCATCTATCCCAAGGCCGGCCGGAGCACCCTAAATAACTACTTTTATGTCATACAATGGGCGAGGCGGTCCGGAGCTCCTTCCGGCCGATCCCAACGAGGCTTCCGATGAGTGATCGATCGACACGACCAGGCCGGCTCACGCTCGGCGAAGACGCCGGCGGACCCCGCCACTTCCTGAACGGCGAGCCCGTTCATGCCGGCACCGTCCTCGAGCTCATGCTCGAGGACGAGAACTGGCTCACCGGGCGCTTCGAGACAGCGAACCACAAGCCGTTCTTCTGCTTCGGCGTGAAGGGCACGGAAGAAGAGGCGTCGGCGCGGCTGCCGGAAGGTGCAATGCTCCGGTGGCCGGAATGAGCGAACGCATGCCCGCTGTCCAAGCTCTGCATCCGCACCGCCGAGCTTCCGCAGCAATCGTCGCAGCAAGGACCACTGGGTCGCCTATGCGAACGCCATTGGTGCCGATACAGCGCGCTTGGTAAGGGAAATCTTCGACAGCGAGGACAGCTGTTCCAAGCTTCGCGTCGTGCAGGCCGTCGTGAAGCACCTGAGTGGATTCCCGAAAGAGCGAGCCAACGCGGCCGCTCGCCGCGCGCTCCACTTCGGCAACCTCACCTACGGCGGCGTCAAGAGCATCCTACTCAAAGGGCTTGACCTCGAGCCGCTTCCCGGCACTTCCAAGCCCAAGACTGGGGCGCTCGAGAACCCGCGCTTCTCGCGTTCCCCCGCCGACATCGTCACGTCCAACCTACAGGAGTAATGATCCATGAGTGTCCACGACGACCTTGTTCCCGTCCTCAAGAAGCTACGCATGTCGGGTGTGCTCCACACCCTCGAGTTGCGCACGAAGGAGGCTGCCGAGGACGACCTCTCCCATGCCGAGTTCCTCTACCGCCTTCTGCACGACGAAGTCGAGCGCCGCGAGACCAAGCAGCTCGGCCTCCGGATGCGGCGTGCGAGTTTCGACAGCAACAAGTCGCTCGAGGATTTCGATTTTCACTTCAACCCAAACGTGCCGAAGTCGCGCATCATCGACCTGGCAACCTGCCAATTCATCGATCGACACGACAACGTGATCCTGGTCGGGCCGACCGGCGTCGGCAAATCTCACCTGGCGCAGGCGCTGGGTCACCGTGCCTGCAGGGCGGGACACTGGCTGCGCGGCGCGACGTCAACATCGGCCCGCCGGACGCCGGCAGCGACACCAGAGCCAACGCGAAAAGAGTGGTCCCGCACGGCCGAGCCAGAGGTGGTCCCGCACGGCCGGGCCTTGACATGCTGTGTTCGTTCCTGGTCGTGCGCCAGGTCCTCACCCGGAACCCGGCCCTCGAGGTTCGTGGCCCGAAACTCGTCGTGCGGGTTGGCAAGACGCCGGTGCTCACCGGCGAAGAGGCGCGAGAACTGTTCGCGTCGATCGACCCGGCCACACCTGCAGGTGTTCGCGACCGAGCGTTGCTCGGCGTGATGGTCTACAGCTTCGCGCGGATCAGCGCGGCGCTAGAGATGGAGCTGGCCGACTACTTCCAGGTCGGCCGCAAGATGATGCTGCAGCTCCACGAGAAGGGTGGTCGCGAGCATCAGATGCCCGCCCACCACACGCTGATCGAGTATCTCGACGACTACCTGCAGGTCCGCGGTGATGCGCCGGGAGCGTTGTTCCTGACGATCAACCGCCGGCGTGACGGCTTCACCGAGAACCGGCTGCAGCGGCAAGAGGCCTGCGCGATGGTGAAGCGACGTTGCAAGGCCGCAGGCCTTGGCGGTCGCTTCTCCAACCACACGCTGCGGGCGACCGGGATCACGGCGTACCTGGCGAACGATGGGCAGCTCGACAAGGCGCAGCAGATGGCTGCGCATGCGAGCTCGCAGACCACGAAGCTCTACGATCGCCGAGCACAGGAAGCTAGCCTCGACGAAGTGGAGCGGATCATTCTCTAACCCCTCAACGAACAGCTATGCGCGCATTCTTCTTGTGCTTCTTGGCAGCAGCCTGCACCCCAATGCCGGAACCCGATCCTGGTGGTGGGAAACGGCCCCCGGACGACGACAAGTTGAAAGACTCCAAGCCGATGCCGTCGATCGAGTTCACGAATCGTCCCCACGGCTTTCGTGTGCACCAGAACAACCAGCACACGGGATGGGTGCAGATTACTTCGATTCCAGAGATCGAGGCGCGGATGCGGCGGCGTCACGGTGGACGAGACCACAACCATGTCACTCTCCAGCTACGAAACCGTGGACCCAAAACCTACACCGTCCGCGGAACCGTGAGCTCGACAGGGCAAAGCGCAACCTTCTCCCGTCGGCTGCTTCCGAACTCCGAGAGTGAAGAGTTCGACACGGGGTTGAAGGGCGGCAACAGTCCCCGTAACCCTCCGTTCGAGGTCTTGCTGAACCACATCACGATTCGTCCGGACTTCCTGCCGAAACCACGTAGGCGATAGCCGCAGGCTGTTGGTCCGCGATCGTGAACGGGTGCCAAGTGCGTCCGTTGCAGCAGCAGTCGCGCCGCCGGCGGTGTTTCCTTCCAGGTCGTTCAGTTCATCTGCGATGAACGACCTTCCAGAAAACACCGACACCGATCCCAAACGCGACGACCAGCGCGAGCGCGTCACCACACAAGACCAGCCGCCCAAGATCGACCCGCGGGTGGAAGAGGCGCTCCGGGTTCAGCGCCAAGCGATGGGCTTCACGTGATGCGAGTGAGCCGGCCGCGGTCGCGGCCTTGATCGTCTCCCCGGCGGAAAAAACCGCGCCAGGTGCTACGCACCTGTTCCCTCTGGTCACGGTTCTGTCCGCTGTCGGTCCGTGCGATCGCTCGCGTCCCGCAAGAAAAAGGTGCCGAGGAGAACTTCGGTCGGGTGGCCCTGGGCGATTGCCCGCCCAAGGCTCCCACAGATCCGGACGTGCGGGATTCCCGCATCCGGCTCCTCGTAGTAACGGGCTCACTCATCGTGACGAAGCTGGGAGTGAATGGCGACCGCGGACGGTAGCGGGTAGCGAGCGCACAGCGCACGCCACCATGCTTGGGGTTTCCGCGCTGCATCGGAACGGCGTCGAAGCCACTTCCGCCACAACTTCAACATCCCGGCACGGTAGTGCCAGAGTGCCGTGGAATTGCCCGTGATCCCATAGTACCCACAGTGACCCCGAAGCTTACGGCCCAGGGCCTCATGCTGTACACCGACCGGCAGGTGACGGTTGCGACGACACCATTCGCCTACAGCGCAAAGAGCGCGGCGTAGGCGTTTGGCGGCCGTCTTCTGCTTCACGACCCAGTAGCCCCGTTGTGAGAGGCTCCAGAAGTGCGTGAAACCGAGGAAGACGAAGCTCGCTGGTGATCCACCCTTCGCAGGGCTATCGAAGTCCAGCAACTTCGTCTTTGCCGGATGGAGCGTCAAACCGAACTTCGCGAACCGCTGCGGCAGCACCGCATTCACCCGCTCTGCGTCACGGCGGTGCTCGAACCCAATCACGAAATCGTCGGCGTAGCGGACGAGAAACACTCGTCCGTCCATCCGTGGTTTCACGACCGTCTCCAGCCACTCGTCGAGCACAGTGTGCAGGTATATGTTCGCAAGCAACGGCGAGATCACCCCACCCTGCGGCGTGCCCGAGCCCGGGTACCTGACGCACCCGTTTTCCAGTACGCCTGCGTTCAACCACTTGCCGATCAGGCGAGTCAACACGCCGTCACGTATCCGCAGGCTCAAGATCTCTCGGAGATGGGCGTGCGACAGCGCACCGAAGCAGTCACGAATGTCCGCCTCCAGCACGTAGCCGCCTCGCATGTCCATCACCCCTTCACGCAGAGTCCAGAGGGCATCATGCGCCGAACGTCCGGGCCGAAAGCCATAGCTGCACGGCAGAAAGTCCTGCTCGTACACGGCTTCCAGAACCATGGCTACTGCGCGTTGCAGCACCTTGTCCTCAAACGTAGGGATACCCAACGAGCGTGTGCCCCCATCCCCTTTCGGGATGTCAACACGGCGCACCGCGGGGGCGCGGTAGAGACCCGACTTCGCACGGTCGATCAGCGACCGGAGGTTGACCTCCAGCTCGATCGCATAGTCCGCGGCCGTCACGCCATCCACGCCTACCGCCCCGTCCTTCCGCGTTCGGCGATATGCCTCGCGCAGTAGGTCTAGGTCGATGTGATGGGCAAGGGTAGTGAGTGCCCAGTCCGGGTGGTCCTTTGCCATTTCCGCTACCCTCTGCAATCCCGGTGAGATGAGGTTCGAGCTCTTGGTCTCGGTCATCGTTCCTCGCAGAGGTTCCGCACTACGGCTCGCCCTTCCCTCCAACGGGTCCCTGCGGCGAGGTTCCCCGTCTTCAGCGGTACTATGGCTCGCTCCGACTCCTCGATGTCCGTCCCGCCGCGCTTCGTTTCCTTCGCTTGGCAGTACCTCGGATGCACCCATTTGCTTCGCGGGGGCCGGTGGATGCGCCCTCCCCGCCGGGCAATTTGGCCTGCCCGCATCGGCCCAACTCCGAGGAGAGTCGAGATCTCCCAGGTTCCCAGGGAGTCCACTCGTACGCGCGCCCTGCTCTTCGACCCCGGCGAGGACGACATCGCCAGGTCCAGTGCAGCGATGCCGTTATTGCCTTCCGCGTTTTCCACCACGTCGGCCCTCACAACTGTTCCGTTTTCGAGGCTCATTCACACAGCTCACGTAATCGCTGTCTACGCTTCGCAGCCGGAGTCGCCCCCGCACCACGCAAGACTCGCTTCCGGCTGGGTGACCACCCTTGACCGGACGGGATTGGATACCCGCAGGACTCCAAAAGAGGTTTCAGGTCTACATGTCCACCTCCACTCGGCTTTGCCTGGCGCACGGAAAAGGGGAAGAAGGAGATGCGCTGCCGCTCGGCGCGCGTGTCGTCCTGGGACCGCCCAGAGTGGGAAATCGCGGGGGGAGGCCGGGCACACCTCGTCTCCAAGCGGGTCTCGCCAGCCCGCCTCCCGGCCCCGCACCCCGCTGTGTGCTCGAAAAAGCGCGGGCCCGGGACGCATGCTGACGCACGTCCCAAGGCCCACGGCGCTCGCCGCCCCTACGCCCCCTCAATCCGCCGGGGCGAATTGCCATGCTGGGAAGCCCAATGTAGGAGGAGCTCGCGAAGTGCGGTCGGTCGGGTTGGCTGGATGGGCTTCGCATGGGTCACAAGTGACCAGGCGGCCACTAGTGACCTTTTGTAGCGACTTTTCTGTCGCTTTGCAAGCCACTACTGTCTGCTTCCTAGCTTTCGCACAACCCTCGCCGTGCAACCGACATGCAATCCACTAGGATCCGCGCTCCCGCGCTCGCCCATGCCAGATCCCAACGAGAACCCACGGAGCAACCTCGTGCAGGAGTTCTCAAGCAGGCTCAAACTGCTCCGCGAAGCTAGCGGCATGAGCCAGAAGGAAATCTGCGACGCTCTAGATGTCTCAGAGAAGTCCTGGCAGCGCTACGAGCGCGGGAGAAGTATGCCCAGCACGGAGGTGCTTGCGTTGATCGCGGATCACTTCGGCCTCCCGATCGATGACCTCCTTGGACGTCATGTCGAATGGTCTGACATGGCGTTCAGGGTGATTCATGCCGAGGGGCCCGGAGCCTCTCCCATCGATGTTCCACCGGGCTGGGTCGTTCTCGACGAAGGACTCGTCACACTCCTTGGTGAGTCTGATGACCCTCAGGACTTCAAGAAGCATGCGGTGAAGGTGCTGCCGCTCTTCGCGACCGGTTTCAGACCAGAGATCGGGCGAAAGCTTCGGTTCGCATCACTTCAAGAGAACCTTCGGATCCAGGACTCACTCGAGGATCGCTCCAAGCGCGTCCTGCCAGGTCTGCGGGCCCTCATTCAACGACTGACAGGTTTCTAGCTCAATTCCGCAAGGTGCCCTTCTAGGGAGAGAGGGCAACTTGGCCTCGCGCAACCTCGGAACCAGGAGTAACCCTTGGGACTTCATGCCAGCGGATCGGTTCACCGAATCCGCAAGAGAGTCATCGCTGCAGCTGTTGCTGCCTCGATCGGCGTTTCCGCGTCGATCGCCAGCGGGTACCACCCGTTTCCGCGAGGGTCGAAACTGTCCTGGGAGGAGTGTCTGGACGTTCTCGATGACGCGAAATCGAACCCTGCCGAACGGTACTTCGCGTCCCTCCAAGCGCAGGACCATGCGGTTTCCGCTGTTCGTGCGATTCGAGCCTCGCACCCCCATGACTCGGTCCTGAAGATCCACAGAATCCTCAAGCCAGTGGCTCGAGCAGTTGCGCAAGACCTTCTCGGCATGCACACTCCGGATCTTGCCAGGAGGAAGGCCCTTCAGATCGCGAACGAAATCGGCCTGATCAACTCCAAAGGCGAGTTGCTTCCATCCACGTTCAAGATACTCCGCGGGGAATAGAGCTTGTCAGTCCCAGGGCGATACCGAGTCGCATCGATCATGCCACGAGCTGCGATGGTCGTCCTGGGTGGAAGCGCGGTCTTTGCTGTAGCGACCATCGCCACCCATCTGGATTCGAGCCGTCCAGCTTCAGACGAGCAGTCGTTCCGACAACTGATCGAGGTCGCTACCAACCTGAAGGCATCACCTCAAGATCGAGCTATCGCGGCAGATCTGCTAGAGGTCAGAGTGAGATCTCTCGTCCAACGACTTCAGGGTCCGGAGCCCCGTACTGGTAGGCGAGAGTCTCATTCTGTGATCGCAGCTCGGGAGCTCCTCACCGAGGTACTCGCCCAGTTCACCCTCGCGGTTCGGATGGACTCGTCGAACCATGACCAGTGGCTTTTGCGCCTCCAAGATCTTGGTGCGTCCGTTGCTCAGGAACTTGGGGCTAAAGCGCAAATCCACGATACAACCCGCAAGAGATGAAGCCCTTCTGGACGGCGATTGCTCTAGCAGCGATCTCCTGGCTAGCGGGCTACGGCTTGGCCCTGAGGTTTGGAGCCAACATACCGGATCTCAAGTTTGAGCAAGCGCTAGAAGAAGCTCGAGATCGTCCGGCTTCGCACCCATCTAGACGGAAGTTGGACACCTTCGTTCGAGAGGCCCTTGTTCGAATTGCTCAGAACGAGGATCCACAGCTCCGTGCCGACATCGAGGTGATTCTCCGGAAGCTCACTGAGAAGTTCGCCGCGGCATTCAATGGAGCTCCTGCCCAAGAAGGCAAGCGAGAGCTCTGGATCAAGGCGGTGACCAAATGAAGAGGTTCGCCGCGGTTCTGCTTCTAGCGCTAATGGTTGCGTTTGGATTCTGGAGCGCTCAACCACCCTCGCCCGATCCCTCATCGTTCCGTATGCGGAATCGATTACCTCTTCAGGAGATGCTCGCTGCCCAAACCGAGGCGGACACCGAAGAGCTAAGGAGAACGGCATTGGTATCCATCTTCCGAGTGCTGAGTTCGTGTCCGGACTCAGCTGATCTTGCTGTTCACTCCGCCCAGCTACTGCGTGAGCGAATCGAACAGCACGGGATTCACGGCCCTCGAGGTCATCCCTACGATCACCCGCGACTGCGAGCGGTTCGCTCGCGGGTCATGCAGTTCGGAAAGTAGACAGGGGTTCGTCTCAACCTGAGACAGGGGACACCCTCGGTGTCATCGCCTGATTCTGGGCGAAGTAGCTGGGGGGCTACTAAGCGACGGCGCTTGATGCAACATGTGACGATGTTGTGGGTGCTCAATTGGGGAGCACTTGCGAAGGAGAAAACTTATGGGGAAGAAGTATCTGGCTACAGTTGTGGCCATCTTGTTGGCGGGTTTCGGTCTAACCAACCAACTCCCGGCACACCACCACCAACCGATTCAGGAGTTCACGATCCCAGATCCGCCACCAGGCGAGATCACCTGCAGTGACATCATCCTCGTCGGAGGAACGACAACCACGATCAGCTACAGCAACCCAACTCTCGCCGGCCAAACAGTGCAGATCACAGTGTCCGATGGGAGTGGAGGAACACAGCTGATCGATATCACCCTCAACCAAGATGGGGAGGGCTCAGCAGAGTGGCTAGTCCCGGAGAGTTGGTCTGAGGCCGAGTTCACGGGGCCCGATGGCGGCAAGATGACACGTCTGATCGACTAGCCAGATCTTGCAACTCCGTAGAGCCAGGGCCCGCCCAGCGCGGGCCCTTTTCGTGTACGGGCCTCGAATTCGGTGGGCCCGATTGACGAGGATCGAGGGCGGCGGTGACATGCGGCCATGAGAGTCACAATCGCCGCGCTGCTGCTTGCGCTGTTCACGCAGTCTTGCATCAAAACAAAGTTCGATGTTCAGCAGCTGCCTTGCTACGAGCTGGCACTGCCTGCCGGAGAAGACACAGGGTCTCCGCTGGCGAAGCTAGCTCGACCGCCTCTGGTTCTCTCCAAGGACGCCAGACGGCTCGGATCTGACGACATGGTCCCGTACGCCATAGTCTCCGCAACGCGAGAGCGATCCATGGAGTCCGATCTTCACCGCGAGCTCTGGTGGAAGTCCGCGAGGCTTGGCGCTGACCTGGTCGAACTTGTGCCGATGGAGGCCACCCACGGAAGTGGCCCTGTTGTGACACAACACATCGGCATGGGCATCTCCGTGGGTAGTCGAGCAACAGCCCGATGCGAAGCAATCCTCTACAAGCACGCTCGATCGAGCCTTGGATTCAAGATCGACAGGAGCCTCATGGTTCTGGAAGTCAGTGATCCGAAAGTGCGGGCCGCGGGCTTGCTTGAAGGTGACCGAGTCGTCTCGATCGCTGGCGTGAAGGTGGCAAGTGATCCACGTGAGGCCATCTACCGCTCATGTCTGTTGAGCAAGCCAGGATCCCGCGTGTTGCTGTCCTGGATCCGCCCGGGCAAGGGGAAGATGACAGGGGAGATCGCCCTGGGTAGTCCGCCGCCCCAGCCGGGGGCCGACATTGAATCACTCGTGCCGTGGCTCGCCCCTATGAATGACAGCGACTTCTAGCATTCCCGATTCCGCTCCACCCGGTTGACCACCATCCCCGCCCAGGTTCACATGCGGGCATGAAGAACAGAGTCGCCGCCATCGCGGCCCTTGCTTGTTTGGCCTCGTGTGGCATCCCC
>WURV02041234.1:0-22376 GCA_011762755.2 Epimenia babai | reverse complement strand
ATACGGTCACGGTACGTATACGGTCACGGTACGTATATGTAACGTACTTCGTTATTCATTCTATATAAAATAAAACTTAGATTGGGAACTAACCAAGATTATGAGAACTTTGTTAGTTGCGTCGCTTTCACGTCGGTCGCGTCGCATAAGTAAAAGCCATAACTCCATGGGTGTCTAATGCTTTTTCGTCCAAAGTTCGCCGAGTAGCGGGCGTTTTTCTCGCGACTTTTCAAAATTCCCCGCACGAGCGCCCGGTACGCGAAATTTCTCGCGTAATGTGATCGTATACGTAACCTTACCATATACGGCACGTGACCGTTTACGTGCATCTCGCGTTCTCGGCTTGCAAATCCCGCGCATACGTTACCCGGTTCGAAAACGTGTCTACCGCTAATTGAATCCAACGATATGTAATTCAGTTATCGTTATAGGTCACCTTTATTAATATACGCGTCGTATGTATACAGTTTTGATTCGCCGTATGCATACACTTTTTATAAAAATGAACAGGAACAACTCGACTAGAAAGAAACCGGAAATGGAGGGATATGATAATGTAACGAGTACTGCCGGAGAAAAAATAAACGTAATAATGATTAAAATAGTCAATATGTAAAATGTTCTCGTTGGCACTAAGTTTCGTTTGTGCGTCTCGATCTTCTCAGCGCGTCAGCTTTTCTTTCGGAACGACTAATCCGTCGGCGGTGCGGAATTCCCCGGCGGGAGCGAAACAATCCGCGCGGAAGCGCGAAGCCGACTAGCGGCCGGCCGCGATCGTTTATCGGCGGGGTTCGCCGCGCTATTGGCCGAAGTTTTACTGCCCGGGACGCGCCCGTTTTACCTGGGCCGATTCCGCGCTAAATTCCGCGAAACTTCTCTTACGGAAGTACGAAACCGGCGCGCGGCAAAACGGGCACGCGTTTCTGCTACGACATGCGCGCGCGAGACAACTACGACAGCATTCGTGGTTGCAATTCGTCGTTATCCGCTTCGGCTTGTCGTAGCAGATGCGGCAGGTGTGCGTACCCGGGTAGAGCGATTCGTCTTCGGCCACTAGCGCGTCGATAGCGACGTCAGTATGCCAGTCTTCGACGGCGTTCCGGCTCGTCCGCCGGTATACGATAGGGGTCCGGCCGCGCAGCGTGCGGTGAATATCCGGGAGGTCGGCGAACAACGCATCGTCTTGGACGGGCCGAGGGACGGGATCGCCCGCTGCGGCCGTCCGCGCGTTCTTCCCGATTCGCTCGCGACCCGCGGCCGGTTCGACCTCGCCGGCCGGCTCGCTTTCGCGCGGATTTCCCGCGTTCCGCTGAGGAATTTCCGCCGTCCGCTCGGTTTCGTCGTTGGATAACGAGAACGCCTCGCCCGAATCCTCGTCCTCGCTGGGCGCCGTCAGCGTTTCTTCGTCCGAATCCGACGCGATTTCATCGAGGACCGAGGTAGGTATTCCGGCGGGGGCGTCTCCGTCCGGAGCGTCTCGGTTCGTAGCCGGGGCGGCGACATCTCGCGGTTGCGAGGAAGACGTCGTCGGCGTCGTCGGTATCATGCCGCCGTACGGTTGCGAGTTGGCGTAGACGGGAGTCGGGTATATAACGCCGTTGTGGCGCTGAGCTTCGCCGCCGTGCCGCGCGTTGTATCTGGTGACGCATAGGTTGGTGAGGACCCCGGCTTCGGCGAGGACGCCGAAGATTCTTCGCGCCAAAGACGAATTGGCCCGGGTGTCCGGCACCCGCCTGACTAGCGTGCCGAAGTCGCGAAACTGAAAATACACGAAACGCGAAACTATTAGATACGCGCATCCACGAACCCTCGGCGGTTTTTGCGGCTGAAAAAAATGACGTAAATAGGTATTTGAATGTGGCTGGAAAATTACATCGATGAATCGACGTATGTAACTTACCAAATTTACTTCTCCGCCGGGCGTGTTAGGTCTTCGATGACGCGCCATTTCGTTAACGTGCTAATGAACCGCGCGATGCTAATGTTCGTCGACGAAGTCTTGTCTTCTATCTCGAGACGGTTATGTTTTTCGCGTCTAGTCTCCTCCCTTTTATCGACGCGTCTCGAACGCCGTATCGCTCGTTCGTAGGTTCGAAATTTTCAGCCCTCGACGGCGAATGAAAACCGTCGCTCGACGTATTTTCCGCCGTTAGCGGCTTCCAAATGGATCACGGTCGATAGTTGCGGGGGGCCAATCGGAGTCTGAATCCGATTGCACGCGCGCGGTTATTGGATTATCGGATTGAAAGGCTATTGGATGTTACGTTAACTGATTCGATAGGTCGATGCGAGGTCCACGCACCTCCCCGAGGGGGTCTCGGTATTTAACGCGCGAAATTAGCGGTTAGACGCATACGATTATTTTGCGCGACGAATTTGTAACGATAAAACTAAAATCGAAAAGACCTAAATCGACGAAATCGACAATGAGAAAAGACAACGTAGCGGACCCGGTAAGTGCCTACGATATTTCTGGTACGTTAGATTTCTCGGGACGAGAGCGGTATTAAAACGGGCCGCGATTTCGGTAAAATATTTACACTATAGGTTAACGGTACGCTATTCACCGGTAATTAATTAATCGCGGGAGGATTTACGAGATATTGCGCTGTATATTCGTTACGTTCCTTGTTTCAGATTCGCTCTTGCCCGACCGAGGCCGAACGCTTGGCCGTCGCGCTAGACCTGAAAGAAAAGGCGTGTAACGATTCTTTCGGGGGCACGCGCCAAATTCGCCCCCGTAACGAACGCGGAACTCAGACCGAATATGTTCCCGGAGACCTCACGATATCCATGTTAGGCGGTTTACACGCTCGAAACGAATTAGGAATCCCGCCGACGTCGCCGATGGCGCACCAACGAGGCGGCTTCGGACTCCCGTCGTCGGCATCTTCGCCTTCCGCTCGTCGCGGCGTTGGATTTTCACCGTCACCACCGTCGTCTCCGCCGGCGGCGCGCCGAGGAAGCGGCTTCGGACTCCCGCCAGCGACGTCTGCGCCGCCCACCCACCGTGGCGGTTTTGGATTCGCGCCGACACCGCCACCGACGCCGCCGTCTCCGCCGCCCGCGCGCATAGACGGTGTTGGGCTTTCTCCGTCCCCGCCTCCGCATTCGTCTCCGTCATCCTCGCGCCGAGGCGGTTTCGGATCTGCGCCGACTCGCGATGCTACGCCCGAGTTGGCCGCGGACTCGGGTGTTGGCTCATCTTCCGAAGAAGACGTGGCGAAGATCGTCGACAAGGCGCATCTCGCGTGCAAGGGATGCGGCGACGAGGCGTGCGACTTGGCCGATGTTCGATTGGGAGCCGGCAACGCCCACGTCGTGAATTGGTCGGCATTACGCCATAAGGTAAAACGATACGCTATTTCTTTCGAATGTCGTTCATAAATTTGTAGATTTTATCGAGATTCTTTATACCCGGTAGATACGATTTATTTCGTCCGATTGGCTGAAAATTCGAAACTCCTTTTTTCCGGGGGTGGCTCGACGTCGGACAATCGGACAAGTGAACGGGGGGTTCCGTAACTCGTAACAACGTTACGACGAAGGGATGACGACTCGATATTTACACCGTTCGTGTCGTGTATTTTCAGGCAGCCACGCGCCCGCATCATGACCCGAAGAAGAGGGCACGCGGAGTCAGAAAGCTATATTTCGATAAATGTTAGGCGGATTGGGGAAATACGACTGCGGGCGGTAGATTTCCGTGTTTGAAGATGTCGAATTTTTGGTTGTTTTTAAATGGCGCTAAGACTAATCCCAAAAAATGGATAAATGTTCTAACGAAAATTCCCCCCCTCGAATCGTAATTTTCCGCCCGCCGTTGTATCCCCCAGTCCGCGTCCCGACGTTACTTTAATTTTGAATCGTAAATTTTTTCCGTGTTAATTATAAAGCCGCGTATATATCGATTTCGTGCGTGTATATAATAAAAAAGGAAAAATTGAAACATTTTTTGTCGCGGTAGAGTACGTGGGAATGTGGATCGGGGAAAGGCATTCGCTCGGTACGGGACCGAGACGCGGTCGAAGAGGAAATAAAACGCGCGTAACGATTCCGCGTGTGGACATGATGGATATTATATAGATTACGTTGATAGCGCGCTCCCGGGCGAGTCTCGTCACATCGCCCGCTTAAAATCGTCGCTCGCATTTCGCCGCGAGTCTATTGGTCCGATTTCTTTGACGACGATTGGGCGAGAGGAAGCGACGCTAATCGCGGGTCGGTAATATTTAACATCGCGCACGTCGGTAGTTATCCATTCGCTGCTCCCGCCACTCGACCGAGAATTATCGTTAACGAAAGATTAGGAAGAACTCTACGTTGAATTATGGATCTCGTTCTAAGGGTAAGGGCGATATAGCGTACGGTATACTGCCGACGCGTTAGTTATATATAAACGCGCGATAATTTAACGTATGCGCGTTCGAGTTACTCGTATACGAACGGGTGGGTATTTTTCTTCAGATATTCAACCGGGATACGAGCCGCCCTCCGGCTCTAGTTGCCGCGTTCCGGATTATAGAAACGACTAGCGGCGCCACCTTCGGGAGAGCGGGCCACGGCTCGAATTTTGCGCCGATCGACCGAGAGGACGCCGTTCCGGTGGATTCGGTCGCGAGAAGGCCCCCCGTCTCGCCGGCGTCGAACGCGGCACCTCTCCCCGCGACCGGCGCTAACCCCGAGTCGTCCGAGGCCGTACCTTCCTCCGTCATCATATCGCGTCCCCGGGTTCATCGCTTGGTACCGGGAAGGGAGACTACCCCCACCTCGCTCGATTTGGACGCGAACTCTGACTATATCGACAGGATTCAGCCATTTTTATTCGCGGTGGCCACAAGATTTCCTCACGCGGACGCCGTCGACTTTGAACATTTCGATCCCGACTCTCTCATCGACGTCGTCGTACCGCGCGAGCTGCTACCTCGCCGGGAATCGGCGACGGCGGCCGCGGACGCGGCTGAAGTGACGCGGTTCGCCTCGGCCGTGGAAATGAGTTGCGGCGACAACGACGACGCGCTCTCATCGCCGTTCCTGTGCGACATTTGCCAGGAACGCGTAAAAACGGTAGAGACGAATTGTGCCCATAGCCTGTGCGAGACGTGTCTATTGCGCGCGTACGAAAGGAACCCGCGATGCCCCTTTTGTCGCGCGCGTCTAACGTTTTACCAGCCGCGCACGATGCGGCAAATCGTGGGCGAAGATTAATTCCCCGTATTATAATTTCATACTTTTTCGTGTACGTTATTTTGTATCGATACATTAATGATTTTACTCGTATAATAATCGCTAATAAAATATCATCGTTGATTTTCCATTTCTACGTGTTGGCTTACACGATGGATGTAGGAAGAATAGTACGAGGTGGTATGAAAAATGCGCGATATTTAGGAGACGCTTTTAAGCGGTCCCTCGCGCAAAATTTCACCCGTCTACGCGCAGTCTCAGCGCGAGAGAGCCGTTTCCGATATTTAACACGGACCCATTCCTCCGCGGTCCGTTTATAAAACGGTCATTTCTCTACACCGCGAACGCGTCAATTATTCGCACCCGCCCAATTTCAATTTGCTGCCCGGTTCGCTCAACCCAAACTAAATCGTACCCCTTCGTCCTTTCTTCCGCGACTCAGCGCCGCCTACGGGCCACGAAGTCATTCCCGACGTTTTTCAACGCCTTCATGAATCGAAACGAAGAATAGTTTTTCTTTTCAACACCGTATTTGTTACGAGCATATTTTATTAAATAGTAAACAACGAAAATGATGCATACCATTAGCGGGAAAAAAACTATAGTAAATATATACAAATTTGAAGGATTGAAAAATAAATTTCTTCCGCGATTCGTCGTAAGAGGTTTATCGCGCGTGGTTGGCGGGGTATAATCGTTACCGTCGATCGACGGCCGCGATTTCGCGACATGGTTCGATCAAGGAACACGCGACGTCAAAGGACGGTCCGGCCTCCGGCGGAGAATAGAGTCTGGGCCGCGTATCGCGGTCGCGCGAACAGGGGTAACCCGCGCGTTTGCGTTTCGTTTCTCCGCGTTGGCGCGCCTCTCGCGCGTCCCGATATTCGTTCGCGATTCGTCCGCATCGGACTGGCGAGCGCCGCCGCTCGGGTGGAAGAGACGGGTAGCGCACGCCGTCTACCACCCTAACGTCGGTTCCGTAGCGTTCGTTGTAGTTGTTGATTACTTCGGCGGGGAGAGCGCCGTCTTTCGCTAATATCGCGAAAAGTTCGGTAACGAGCGGCGCGTTAAATTCCCAATCCGCGATTTCGATAATGTCCGTCGCTAAGGAGAGAAAAACGCAGCCTGCGCATCGCGATGTAACTTCGGCCCGAGGATTCGCTTCTCCCAGTACCTCCATAGAACGATACACGTTCCTTATTCGCCAGTCGCCGGGGGAGTCGGAAAACGAACGTCGTTCACGATAGCTCAAAATGGTATTGTAGTGTCTTACGGAGCGGTTGGAAAGCACACCGGTTTTTGCCGCAATCTCGAACAGTGTCGTATCCGTCGACGAGATGCGCGCCGTCACCGTCAGTCGTCGAATTCGCTCCGCTATCAGTATGATCTGAAACACAACGTAATAATCACCATTACTACGCGCGCGTAAACGGTTAAGATCCTTTTAATAACATAGAGCTTAATCTACTACTTAGCAAATTCGGCGATCTGCCGGGAAGGCTTCTTTTATCTCCGGCGACGTGACTCGGTAACGGGATATACACAAGAATAAATATAATAGCGATCGCTAGCGTTTGCCGCGGGTAATGAATCGCAGTCGCTACGAAAGCAATTGCGGTTACGTTCTTTCGGCCTATAGACCCTATCTATCGTTCGCAAAATTGCGCCGTTTCGGGAAAAACGCGCCCGGGTCAGGTTCGCCTCCCCTCGGTAACGATACCGAACTAACTTATTAGCGGATATCCCTCTAACGCGCGCGCTTTTCCAGCGAAGACGCGGCGCGATAAACCGCCTTCCGGGAGCCGTTATCTAACCCGGTATCACGTTGAAATTACCCTACGATTATCGATAATCGAACGCGATAGCGATATCACGGGTAAATCGAGGTCGTATTTAGTTATTACAATCGTTAATATTATGGTTTTGACGGGCGCAACGATTTTTGCGCCGAGATCGTCGCTAGGAAAATGCAAAACCGGGTCGTCATCGAGCGCCCTCGAAATATTAAAGAAAAAAAAATCGCCTACTGCGCAATAACTAACGTATAAACTCACCGATCGCGGGGTATCATCTAAGTATCGTGTAATTCGGTCCTTTTTCTTTTTCGGCATCCGCGTACATCGGATCGGCATACGGGGCAGGGGAGGGCTTCCTCCATCACGCGCGACAAACAGGCGCCGCAAAATCCGTGGCGACACGGGAGCGCGGCCCATCGTTTGATGTCTTCGAAACAGATGGTACACGCCGCCGGCGAATCTGCGTTGTCGGGCAGGGATCTAAATATTTCCGCTTCGCGGTCCATTGCGGAATCGATGATAGAGTCTTCTTTTGGTGTAATGACCGCGTCGTCGGTCGCCGGCGCGTCATCGTTCGAAACGTCGGTGTAGACGTCTTCTTCCGACACCAAGTCGATCACGACTTCTTGTGCGTCGACGGCGAAGAGTTCCCGCGCGTATTCGTGGAAGGTTTGTTCGGGTCGACCGGTCATTTCCGCGCGGTGCGTGGCTCGCCGTTGCCTCGTCGCTCGCACGTTTGCCCGGTGTTCGAGGATATGCGGAGGCGGTTCGTACCGCGCCGCGGGATCGGCCTCCGGCGGGGGAAACGTGAAGGGGAGGCCCGGGTGTCCGCGGCGTCCCCGCGCCGTGTACGGGCCGTTTAAGATGCAAAACGCGCGTACGGCTGCGTTTGAAATATCCGCGCCGTGTCGGACGATCAAGTCCATCAACTTGCGAGCCGCCTGCCAAACGTGTGTGACGTGAGAAAACTGAATTTCTTTCAATCGGTTGCAAAGGGCGCGCTACACCGCGCGCGTGTTCGGCGTGTGGATCGTTTTCGTGGAAGGAGCGATTAAGCGCGGCGCGTCGTAAGTGGCGTGCGGGTCCGCTCCGGGCGCCGGAAAGGACACTAAAAACGAGCGCGATCTCCATTTTTCGATGGCGGGTCCGAGCGTGGAAGTCCAAACGACGGCCAACGCGTTGGTCATCGCTTCCGCGTCGAAGACCGTTCGTAGCAACACGTGGTGCGCTTTTCCGAGACTTTCGGGCGACCCGCTCGCTTCCAACGTCGCGTAGAGCTGGTCGAAACAATTCGTCAATTCACCGTTAATCCTTGCAATGGCGGCGCCGTTAACGGGATCGATTCGCCCGCGCTTAGGAGCCGGTGGCGCGAAATTTCGACGATCGCGGGCGATGTCGACGATCCTATCGAATCTGATGGGCGCCGACGATAGCGCGCCGTTCGCTTCAATGTTACGCGCCATCGATACTGGGTAACGAACGATACCGAAGTGAGAACGAAACTCTAATCAGGGATACGTCCCGTCGCACCTCCTTATAAGACCTGTCGCACCCGCGAAGCGTCCCGCGATCGACCAATGAAACGCACGCGAGTGGTACAAGCCGCGAGCGGCGCCGAGTCGCGAATTTCCGAGAAATCAACCAATTGGCGACGCGTTCGACGGCGATTGGACGCGTCGGAATTCGGCGTCGATTGGCCGGGGCCGCGTTAGCCCGATACCGAGCCGGCATCGTCCCCTGCGCCCGCTGGAAGCGTCGATTGGCCGGGGCCGCGTTAGCCCGATACCGAGCCGGCATTGTCCCCTGCGCCCGCTGGAAGCGTCGATTGGCCGGGGCCGCGTTAGCCAATTATCGAACCGTCGACGTCTCCGGCGCGCGCTGGTTGGTCAAAATGCGCGGGGGATTCGCCGCGTCCGCGGTCGTCATTGGTCGAGCCGATCGGCTCAACGCCGGCGCGGGATTAGTCGTTTCGCCTTCGCTATCCGCAATAAAAGCGGTCGACGGTAGGTCTCGGGACATAAGTTTTCCCGCGATACTCGCGCGACATCTATCTTTTTAATTTTAGTTCGTTATCACTACAACTTTTTCCGCGCCAAGTTCTTCCGTTGTCTTGTACGCTAGTTTGAAACTCGAAATCGTCTGGTCGCCGATTTCCTCCGCTGAGGTAAGACGTTTTACATCGCGATTATTGATACGTTTTATCGCCATTTAGGCAAATATTCGGCAGCGCGACGAGTACGCGTTCCATCCGTTTACGGGTCGGTAACGCGAGTCGTTAAATCGAAATTTAATATCGTATGTCATAATAATCAAGCATCGTATTGAATTATCCTTGGGGGGGATAAAACACGACCCCTCGATTCTATTGTCGCGGCGTGGATAACTGAGCGACATCGGAATTATTTTCACGAGTAAATCGTTGTTTGCTTTCGTTTCAGCATGACGCGTACCACCAAGCAAAGTTACAAAAAAGACGCGCCCGCGCCCCGTCAAGTCGGCGTCGAGGTAGCCGTCAAGAAACAAGGTCTTAGGCTGGCGCCCGTAGTCACGCTACGAAAAGAAATTTCGCAATGTCGACCCGAGCACGCCGATTATCGAGCCGTTCCGTCCATTCACGATGAAAATGCTCCGGGGTACCAGTACCCTCGACGCGTCCCGAACGTTCCTTCGACCGCGCCCCGCAAAAACATATCTCGGTGTCAACGACCCCCTAGTGAATCGGAGGAGGACGACGGTGAAAACGCGGAGTACGACGAAAACGCCGCAGCGGCCAAGGCGATCGACGACGTTGGGGATGTCCGAGACGTCGAAAACGCGGAAGACGGGGACAGCGATATCGACGCAGATGCCGTCGAAACGAATACCGTTAAAAACGCCGACGTCGCCATATATACCGATAGCGACGAAGATGTCGATGTCCGTAAAAAAGACGCTGTCGCGGTAACCGCGCGCAATGGCGTCAAAAAACGCGAAATCGACGAAGATGCCGACACCGCTGAAGACGAAGACGAGGACGACGATGACGACGATAGCGACAGGAACGACCGGGCCAGTTTATCGGATAGGGATATCATGGAAGAGCGCATAATGCAGGCCGCCGATACGTTTTTTCGGGCCAAGAAGGAGAAAAGGAAGCAGAAAAAGCGAGACCGCCCGATTGATATGGACAAGATAGTAATAAAAGCGCGCTCGCGTTCGTCTTCCTCGCCAAAGCCGGGCGAACGAGTGTTGAGCCTGTTGTTGCGGGATATTTTCGACAGTCGCGGAGTACACGATCTCGTCAGGTCGTTAACGACGGACTGTTTACGCAAAGACATTTTGCGTAATTGCACGGCGAGGGCGTTCGCCGAGACGTACGGTCCCATCGCGATTCGAAGAGGGAGAAACGAGCGCGTGTGGCTTAAACGCCCGAGCGAAACGGCCTTCGATGACGAGCGGTACATACCCGTGATTCCGCCGACGCGAAATTACAAACGGCCGCGTGCCGCGGCCAGTTCTGAAAATTCACCGGATGAAGCGGCTCCGAAAAAACGGGCGAGCTGTGAGCCAAAAACGTCCGCCGCTTCCGATCCCGCGACTGGGCCCACGGACCACGCGCGTGCGGAGTTAACGCCCGAAAATCGAGCGCAATCGCCGCGCGAACGCGTCAAAGACGAACCGTCTAGCGACAACCAACCGTGGCTTTTTCCTTGTGGGAAAATTTCGTGATCGACGAATACCCTCCCGATGCGACAACGACGTTAGCGCAGCTTTGCACCGAAATAGACGCGATCTCCCGCGGAAACGCCTCGCGATAAAAACGCGTCTCGTATGTCGCTTCGTGTTGCCCGCGAAAGTTCCACGCACGCACCGCGGAATGACGCTTCTTCGAACAGAATCCACCATATCCGCGCGTTCTGTAGTTACGCCCCGGACTTCTACGCAATAAATTGTAGAAATTTTTGTCATTAAAACGTATTGTATATATTTTTATAGTTTGGTTATTGAAATTGTAAAATTAATTGATTAGATGCCACATCAATGCGTGTATAGTATTATAACCGGTATATATGTGAATAGCGTAATTGTTGTATATATATATATTAAATAAAAATGTTTCAAACGAAATACGATAGTTGCCGTTAATATATTTTTTTGTTAGTTAAAGGCCCATTTCTCGCCGTTAATAAGCCAATGACACCGGCTTTATGGGAGAAATCGGAGAATTTCGAGTAGATAGCGGATTTTACCCGCCAATTATCCGCGGGTCGTAATGTCCTCGAGCGGGAATTTGTACTCGAAAATTCCCGTCAACGCGCAAACGGCTTTGTAGTCGTTATCCAGTTAGTCATACCTTATTATATATACAGGTATCTGGGTATATGGATATATTAGGTATACCTAACGTGGCACGATTCACGCGGAATCTTCGCGCGTAAGCCGTAGACGCAGCGCTCCCGTTACAGGCTCGGTCTCATCTAAAAAGCCTGCATAGAGGTTGCTCGACGGGTTGTTTGTCGAGAGACAATAAAGAAGAAATCGAGTTAGGAATCGACTAAAATTGAATCGACTTTGTCGATGCGACGGACTCCAGGTTTTCGCCACCTAATGAAACCCCGTAGACCTCACGAAAGAAACACCGAGGAAAGCTAGGTTCCTTTTTCTTTAGACGGGGGGTATTTAACGCGGTTGAATCGTCCCTTATCGAAGACTTCGCGAATCAACAAATGCGGAGGATATCTCCGATCGAAATTTTTGGCCGGTGGTGCAATTTTTCAGTTATTTTATCGGAGCAAGAGAACGTCCTTGAAAATTCCCGTCTTCAAATGCCATCGTTTCACGACGTCATCGAGGAATAATTAGCGTCTAATTACGCTACGCAACAATAGTTAGTTCAGGGGTCGACGATAAAAAGAAGCCCCGTGTATCACTACGATGGGTTGATCGGGCCGGCGAAGCCGTATTCGTATACATAATAATTTAAACCACCATGGTCCTCAATTCGTATACCTTCCACCGGAGCAATTGCGTAATCGGTCGGCCGGGGGAGAGGCCGTTTGACCGTGAAGATATCATAAACACATTTCGGATTTTATACACCATTTATTTAATGAGAAAAAGTATAAACGGGTTATATAACGTAATCGAAAAATGTCAAGACCGGGACCGAATCGCTACTAACGATAAACTATTGACACGAGTTAAAGGAATGTCAGTGTTTGGGTTATACGCGGTTGTGTCCCCTTTCCCGTGAATTGCATCCACTTCGTTTTCCTCTTCCGGTAAGTTTCGTCGCGATCGTGTAGACCGAGTCGCGAAGTTAAACGCGAAATATTATCGCGAATACTAGGTCGGAAAAAGTAACGCTCGCGATGTACCGAGCGAAAGTTACCTTTCCGCTAACGGCTTCGCGTATTTATACCCCGAGCCGGGACCGCGTTCTCGCGTTTTCATTCGCGGAAAACGAACGCGGCATAAACCAATTCGAAAAGCGAGTTGAATATCTCGAAGCCGGTCGCGCATCGGCGAAACCGTTCGCGCGCAAGTTCCGGGGGATTCCCGAAAATTTCTGCCGCGTCGGCCTAACGCGGTACGTCTCGAACTGGCCCCTCCACCCCCGGTATGCCGGTCGCGCGGGAAAATCGAGTTTTGCGAACCTCAAATCGGCGACTTTGCGGGGGAAATTTCGTCGACGGCTTGGGCGCGTTGATCGTTTCGCGGGCGCTGACGCGGCTAAGCCGCTAAGGTAGAGGTAAATCGGCGTCAGAGATCCGGATCCCGCGGATAAGAAATTGTACGCGTACGTAGCGATTTCACCGTCGCGCGTTCTTCTCGCGCGCCGTTAAGCGTTCGTCGGCGAAATTCGGGGGCGGGATTCGATACGGCGGCCCCTATGGCGAGCCGGCGACGCGTCCCCGTTAACAATTTTTGGGACGAGCGCCCGCGTTCGAGGCGCGCGTAGACAATCCCGCAATTGTTTCGTTTAGATTTTTCGGCGCGTCCGCCGCGTCGGGTTCGTCGAACCCCCAAAAGGAATCCAAGTCGAAATCGGCTAGTACCGACGGCGGCGGGGGAGACGGTAATTCTTTGTCGTCGCGCTCGGGAAGCGGCGAAACGATCGTCGCGGGACGCGGCGGAATGGGGCGTGGCGGGATAGGCCGACGGTGTCGATCTCGTTCGGCCACGATCGTGTCGCGTATGGCCTTCAACGCGTCGCTAGTCCGCATTCCCAACTCGTCGAGGTCTCTGAGGTAGCGTTCGTGTAGTGCCGCTTCGAGGCGCGTCAATACGGCTTGCCGTTCGCTCTGTAGCTTTTTCTTGAGCTTGGCGGCGGCCGCGGCGTAAGTGAAAAACAGGTCGTTCGCGCAATAATCGTACAACGCGTCCTCGCGTCTTTTATCCTCGACCGGATCGTCCGGACGCGCCAAGTTCGCGCCGAGCGTCGAACACCGGAGTCGCATTTCGCGAGTTTCTTCGTCGTTATTTTTCGAGGCCGGCGGTTGAAAGACGGCCGCGTCCGCGTAATTACGCATATGAGAGTCGCAAAAATCGTCCCGAGACGCGGGCTTCGGCGACGAAATCCTGACAGGAACGGGCGGGTACGTCGGCAAGAGGTCGACGAGTTCGTCCGCCAAAGAGTCGTAGTCGGCATCGCGTAACGCGGCGTGAAGCGCGCCGTACGTCTTCGCGCCTCCCAGGGAGGCCGCGCGAAACACGAGGCGCGCGCGTTTATTCGTGTCGGACCCGCATTCGGAAAGTTCGCGCATCATCGCCGCGTCGGAGAACAACCCGTGCTTGATGCCGGCCTCGATCAGTTTATCCAAATTACCGGTCCCGAGTACGTTTCGCGCGCCCTTCTTCGTCATATCGCGTAGTCGTTCGCGTCTCGCGGAGTCGGACATTATCGCGTTCGTGTAGTCGGGTAGAATGAGATCTCGGAAAAACGCGGCTCTTTATATAGCGTGGAAAATCGATCCGCGCCGCGTTCTTATTGGTCGTCGTCTTCCGAATCGCTTTCGGCGCGCTCGTCGCCGCCCCCGTCGGTTAAATAGGCGTAAAGGTCGTCGGGCACTACGCGCCCCCACATTCCGGTGACGGAAGACGGATTCAACGCCAGCAGGCCCGCGAGGTGGTAACATAGAAAAACGAACTCGACCGTCGCCGCGCACGCTACGCGGCCGGCGTTTCCCGCGGCCACGCCGTTTCGATGCAGGTACGAAAGCGTCGGCCCGGCGTCGTAAGCGTATTCGAGCAGGGGGCAATAATGCCCGTATATACTAGGCAGCCACAGCTCGCTCGACGCCGTAACTCCGGGCGCGCTTTCGCGCATAGCGGGGAACGCGCGCGCCAAGAACGCGGCCAACGTCGTTTCGCCGACACCGCCGTCCGGGTCGACGTCGCCGCGCGGCGGCGCGGTCCGCAACAAAGCGCGCGCCTGCGCGTCCGTCATTTGCCCCTTGAGAACGGCCGCGGCGTCCGAACCTTCGTAACGCGCGCCGGCGTCGTCGAGGAGCCCGTGCAGTAACGCCTTCGTCCCGTAATCGACTACCTCGTCGTTGAACGCGCATGCGGCGCACGCGTCGATCGAATGATCGGGGAGCGCGTTAAGGAGTAGACGGTGGTCGAACGCGGAGCGCGCCTCGGACGTCTTAAAACGGGGATACGGCGGGGAGAACATCGAGATCGTCGCGCGAGTCGCTTCGAAACCGACTACCATTCTTCGAGCTCCCCCGGTGACCGGATGGAAGCGAACGACGACGACTCCGCGTAGGGAGAAATCGGCGAGTCGGGCCGGGGCCACGGATCGACGGGGTACGTTCGGGAGCGCGCGCGTTGCTCGGGATCGTCGACGCGATCGATAAAGTACGCGCCGATCGGTACGCGCACGTCTCGAAATTCTTCGGGGTTCGACATAACGGGTCTGACGGCGGAGTCGACCGCGTCGCGACCTCGCGACATGGCGCCGGCGGCGGCTTCGGTCAACGCCGGCGCGCTCTCGAACGCGAACTCGAATCCGATCGCGGCCGCGAGTTCGGCGACGTATACGAGCGAACGGTAGGGTCCGTCGGCGTACTCGCCCTCGGTCGACATGCCGCGACTTATGCGCGCCGCGTCGTCGTCGTTTACGAGCAACCTCACGCGGTTTTCGGCGAATTCTCCCGCCCACGTGAAAAACGCGACGACCGCGACGAAAAGCGCCCGCGACGCGGCCGGCTCGTCCCTGTACGTCTCCGGCCAAGGGCCAGCCAACCACCGCGACTCCCAGCGCGCTGCGAACACGATCTCGGAAGCGTGTCCGTAAATCACGACGTTGAAGGTGGCGCCGTCGTCGAACGCTAATTTCGGGGGTACGTCGCGCGCACCGGTTTTAATACTGGGACCGCCGAGCGGGGCGTCGTGAACCTCGGCTCGCCGTTTACGAGCGGTTAGGGCTCGTTTTAAGCGATTAAAGATCTTCATCGTACTTCGGCCCCGGGGTTCTTACTTCCTTTATAGCTTAAAACTAACGGTCGCAGCGTAATTCTCGCGCCGAAGTCGGTATAGTAATACGCGGCGCCGGTGCGAAAATCGCGACCGTTACGCGTTCGCCCCGATCGCGCGAATATAAAAGTCCTCCGATCGTCCGCCGATCTACGACTCGTTTCGTTGGCGATCTGAAAAAAATGCGCGAAAGCCCGCCGACGACGCTCGTCCGTTACTACCGCGTCTACGATTTATCGCCTAAAGAATCGCAACACAACCAAATCGCGAACAAATGCGTCGCCGCAGGCGCGCGTTCGGCGCGCGGTCCGGAACAAAAGGCTACGTGGGAGCGCTACGCGCGCGCCGTCGCTATCGAATTCACGCCCGTGAGCGACGACGCGGCGCGCGTCCCTATCGGTCCGACGCGCGTGGCCCGCGTCTTCGGTCTCGAGGCGACCGTGACGCTCGAGTTGCGAGGCTCCCGCGAAAACGACCGTCGTCGGCGCGTTCCTTGGGACGACGCGGCCACGGCGCGGCTCGTCGCCGACTCCGATCGCGGGAACCGCGGCAGCGTTCTGAGCGGCGCGAAACTCGTGCATAAACGTCCGGGCGTGTCGGCCGGGCTCGGACCGCGAACGTTCCTCAAAGTCTACGGCGGCGCGGCCTTTTCGCCGTACCAATTGCGCGAGATGTTAGGCGAGAAAAACGCGCGATCGAAGGCCGGCGCCGCGTTCGTTCGGTACTTGCACGATTCGACGCAGACCGTAGCCACCGCGTGGCGTAGACGCCGCGGCGCGGCGGCGACGGGGTACGCGCGCGTGCCGACGGCGTCGTTGGACGAGAGCGAGGACGGCGAAGGACGTTGCGCCGACATCCACGCGAACGACGTGATTTTCCTGACGGGCGGCTCGGAATCGGGCATCGACTCGCCGTCCGCCGAAACGACCGCGCGTTAGCGCCGCGAGTTCGCCGAAGGGGCGACGAAGATAGTAGCAGAGGCGGTCGCGGCTTCGCCCCATACGGCTAAATGGATCGTGGCTACGAGACACGCGGGAGACCTCCTAGCGCCGGTTCCCGGAACGGAATTTCCGCGTAGCCGCGGCCAATTGAAACGCGTCGCTGTCGTCGACCGAATGACCGCGTTTAGACGCGACGCGGCGCTCAAACTTATTTTAGCCGACGCTCGTCACGCGGCCGCCGCGGCCGGACAGCGGTTCGCGGGGGATCTGCCCGAGGCACGCTACGAAATGTTGGCGCTCGCGTACGAACTGCGCCGTTGGACGAAGCGTTTCTGGACGGACGTCGTGGTCGCCGAAACGGAAGCGGGCGGCGCGAAGTTCGCCGAAACGTTACTCGCCGACGCCAAGGCGGTATCGCGATCTCGCCGTTATTTGGCGTTCGATATCGAAACTTCGTACAAACCGCATTGCCGCGAAACCCAGACCGTGACCTGCATTTCGACCGTCTTATTCAGCCACGAGGAACCCGGCCGCGCGCTAGAAACGCGTCTATTTTGTCGACGCAGCGGCGTAAACGACGAGGCGTGGCGCGACGTGGACGCCGAACGGGTCGCCAAAAAGTGTACGCGGCTCGCTACCGTACCCGCCGACGCGTCCGGCTCGCGAACGCCCGAGTCTTTAGTCGTAGAAGACGACCGCCTCATCGTGCGCGTGTTCGGCGACGAATTGACGATGTTGCGCGCGTTTTTCGCGTACGCGCGCGTCTCGGAAGTATCGGTCGTGACGGGGTTCAACAGCGACCGATTCGATTTACCCTTCGTCGCCGATCGACTCGCGTGCCTCGAAGGCGATCCGAAAACCGTCCCGCCGGCGCCGGGCGCGGCGTCTAACGCGACGCGATGGGGTTGGGACGACAAAGGACGGCCGCGCGCGATACGTCTCCCATTTACACCGCGCGGCGACGCCTGCAAACTCAAGTACGCTCGTCGACGCGTCCTCGCGTCTAAAAAACCCGATAGGGAGCGCGCCGCGGTGGATTTGGGGCCGCGCGTAATATCGAACGCGTCGTCTTCCTTTTACGATCCGAAACGCGCCGCCGCGGAAACCGCCGAACGCCGTCGAGTCCGCGCCGCGGCGCCCAAAACTCGCGCCGACGGGTACGTCGACGCCGACCTTTTCGGTTCCGATAGCGAGGACGACGATGACGACGACGACGCCGGCGCGTCGCGTAACGACGAGGCCGACGACGCTAACTCGTTTCGCGAAGAGCACGCGACGGCTCAGACGCGGGATCAACAGCCGGCCGTTTTCAAGGGCACCATCAAACCCTTTTTCCGCGCCATCCGCGCCGTATTCTCGGACCGCGTCTCCTTCATCGACGCTATGGTAATCGTAAGTCAAGACCCCAATCGCGGATGTCGTCTCGACGACGCCGCTAAAGACCGGTTAGGGGTGGGGAAGCTCGACGACGAACGCGTCAAACATCGCAATTTGCGCGCTACGTGGGAGAACGGCTCGAGCGACGATCTCGAGACACTGCTCGCGTACTGTCTGGTAGATTCCATTCTCGTTTGGCGCCTACTCGTCTCCTGCGCGGTCGACGATTTTTACACGGTCATCTCCGTGACGACCGGCGTTACGCTCGAGACGATCGCCAAGCGAGACACAACCGACCGCGTCTTCGGCTTGTTGGCGCGATTCGGCTTCGACGACGACGTCATGTCGGTCGATCCGACGATGGTACGCGACGACGCGCCCGTCTTCGCGCCCGGGTTCCGCTACACGGACGCCGATTTCAAACGACTACGCCCCTTGGCCGGGATGACCATCGACCAACGCGGCTGTTTTTACGCGCCGCACCTGGCGGCCGACGTGGGCGCGTCGTACCCGTCCATTATGCGCGGGCGTAACGTGTGCATAACCTCGCTCGTCGAATACGAAAGCGAGTTGACGCGTCGTGGTATGAGCGAGACGGCCGGCGACTACGCGACCGTTGCGTTGCGAAATATCGCGCCCGATTTCGCGCACGCTTGCGCCGCGGGGGCGTGTCCCGACGACGTGCTCGCCTGTAAATTCGCCCAAAGTCCGCGATACGTGTCGCGCGAGGTCCATTTTTTGACTCCGGCGCGCTACGTCTCCCTCGCGAAACGTATCTCGGAAACGCTCACGGCCTTGCGTAACGACTACAAACGCCGCGGGGACACGCCGGCGCAATTGGCCATCAAATTGCTCAATAACTCGACCTACGGCGTGTTCGTCCGTATCAGCCCGCTGGTCGGCGGCGCGGTAACGCACTACGGACGCGCCGATCTCACGGCCGTTGCCGATATGGCCGCGAACGAATTCGACATGTACGTCTCGACCGGCGACACCGACGGGTGCGCGATTTCGTTCGTCGACGGAAACGCCGCCATGTCGCTAAGCGCGGTAGCGCGCCGAGTAGGATACGACGCGGCCGCTGGGAATCCCGCGCCTTCGGTCGCCGCGCTCTTTCGGGCGCTTTACGCGCTCGCCGATCGGTTCGCTATATGTTGCAACGGGGGTACTTTGCCGTCGGGCGAAGTACGCGCGGCGCTCTACCCGTACCCGGTGGCGATAGAGATCGAGAAACTCTTCACCTACGTGTTCGTCATGTTCAAGAAAAAGTATTTCGGCCAGATTCTCACGCCCGACTACCGCAACGTGGCGCGCATGTCGGGTAAGAGTAAGGGCGTAGCGCGGCTCACAATGTTACTCGGGCGCGCTACAAGGACTGCTGGCGCGGCGCGAGATTCTCGAACTCGTCGAATTCGTCGGCGATCTGTACGATACGGCCGGGTTCGAGTTGACGATCGAGGAACGCGCGCGCGCCATCGAGGCGGCGTACGCGGCGACGGACGACCGCGGGGGGATGGCGAATTTTATCGCGCGCCGCGACGACGAAACGCGCGCCATGGGCGGATTCGTCGTGCCGCGCGCGTACCTCGTGTCGGAAGAAAAGGTCACGGACATGAACGAGCTCAAAACGCCGGCGGCTAAGCGCGCGAAGGTGGCGTGTTTCATCGACGGAACGGACGCCGAGTCGGCGCCCGCATTTATCGACGTGGTACGCTCGTCTAAGGTGAACGTCGCGACGTACGCGCGAACGATCCTCGACGTGTTGCTGGACGGACCCGAAGCGCCCGAAGCCCGCGCCGCGCGCCTAGAACGGCGTAATCGCCGACTCGGCGTCGCGGAAGCTCGCAAAGTCGCGGCCGCGGCGGCGAAGAAGGCGCATCGCGAAGCCGTCAAAAAGGCCGTCCCCGCGCGTATCCACATTACGGGGATGCCCGATCGGTGCCTGGGCGGGGATCGTAACCGATTCGCGCCGACGCCGCGCGAACGGCGCGCGCTCGTCGACCTCGCCGAATATATCGACGCGCGCGAAAAACTCGTCGCGACGTCGCGTAAGGGCGGTTTAGCCGCCGCTACATTTCCGCCGCGCCCTGTCGGCTGTACGTCAGAAACGTGGGCGCGCGTCGAACGCTTCCTCGAATCGTCGGGAACTGGTATTTCGCCGTTTCCGCCGCCGGCTTTCGTCGATCGAGCTTTCGCCGTTTCGAGCCTCGTCGATCTCGGCGAACCGGTATCGCGGGACGACGCGCGCGGACGGATCGTTTACTCGACGGCGGCGCGTTGCGTACGCCTTCGCGACGTGTACGAGTCGTGCTGGCTCGCGGGCCGCCCGGTCTACCACTTGCGATTCTGGATCGTCGGCGAGGGCGTCGGGCGACTCGAAACGCGCGCCGACCACGACGACGCGCCTCCCGACGCGGATCGCCGTCTCCGCCCGTCCGATTCGACAACGCTGGCCACCGCGCCCGTGAGCGAGTCCGTCGCGGTGGCGATAGACGTTCGCGAATACGCGCACCAGACTCGACGATCTCCCTTCATCGTCGGCGGCTACGCGTCCGACGCTTTATACGCGACGAATTCGGGCTCCTACGTCGATCCCGAACCGGACGCGTTGTCGATCGACACGCGGCTCGACGCCCTCACCGACGAGTTGATCGAGCCTTTACGCGACGCGTTACGCCGTTTCGACGACGATAACGACAAAGACGCGGCTCGTCCTTCGCTCGAAGCGCGCGCCGGGGACGACGCGGCGTCGTTGACGTTCGCGTTACGACGCTCCGGCGACTCGGGACCTGTAGAAATCGAGTTTGTCTTACCGATGGAGCGACCGCGGCGCGCCGATCGCGTTGACGACGGCCGCGTCTCGTGGGCGTTGGCGCCTTCGACTCGCGCTACGTTCGACGCGCGCGACGCGGTCGACTTCTTCGATCGCCGTCTCTCGCGACTGGCGCGCCGTCCTCGTGTCGTGGCGCTCGTTATCGTCGCTCGCGCGGGAGGGGGTATGCGATTAGAATTCGATGAGGACGTCGGCGAGAACGCCCGCCGAGCGTCGACGGCCGATCGCCTCGACGCTCGTCCGACCATCCTGCCTCTCTTCGGCGAAGCTCGGTTCGTTCCCATCGACGCCTTCGCGACAATGATGGCCAACGTAAGAGTTCGCGCGCCTTCCACACGGAGTAAACGAGCCGCTTCGAACGAATCGACGAACCTGAATTTATTGGCCAAGAAACGGCATTTAGCACATTCAAAACGTAGTAACCGCTCCGAATTAATTGTTTTCGATGCTGTTAATCGGGGAAATATCCTGAGTTTTTTCCACAAAAAAACCTAACTCGTGGAAAAATCTACCGTCACACGCTATTTAATTACGTAAACTAATATTACATGAGTGGATACACGATTATTTGTTACTTTTACTTTCGCATATTTGAAGCTGTTATTTCATCGTGATAAACTATCAGCGAAATCTGTATTAAGCGACCAGCCTCGGGGCTTCGGAGTAAAATAGTTGATTAAGACAGGAGATCGTTTTGAGAAATTTTGATATTTTCCCCGTTCGTTACGCTTACATATTATGCTGGAGAGAAATGCAGAGGGGGTCACCCCCATACCTCCTATAGGGTATAGGGGTACGGGTTTTCCCTCTGCATTTCTCTCCAGCGTATGTAGAGCCATATTGGCTATTCGAATTACTATCGCATCTATTTGAGACCACCGCAAAAATTAGCCAGTCAATTTTTAATCCATCACCACGATCGTTAAAGATATCCGTGTATATCACTGGCTTTGATATACGGACTTTAAATATCGGTGATTTTAAAAACCGACGTTAAATACTTAGAATGCGCTGGAATAATCTTGTTCTTGTAGCTGACCGGGTAGAGCAGCAGACCGGTTATCTAGGGGGCAAGGGTTCACGTCCCATCGGAAGTATAGATTTTTTCCCTGTGCATTTCTCTTCAACTATATATGCAACCACATTGGCTATCCTAATTACCATCACGTATTATGTTAATACTGTATAATAATAGATTTTAAGTCGTATTTATATTCCATTTGTTTTATTATCGTAATCTCGGTAAAAGTTACATAAAATTAAAAATGAAAGTTAACTAAAATGAATTGTACAATACATCCAATTTGAATTTTCAATGCAATAGAATTGAATCACACTCCAAGCAAACGACATTACTAGACCGCTATTAGGTCGGTGAGCATCGCATGTACACTAGTCAAAAAGTCAAACCTGGATTAAACGGCCACCTGTCTTAAAGGCCGCTTTTTCGTAATTCCCGTGAGTGGCCGCTTAATCTAGGTTTGACTGTAGTTATAAGCTGCTGATTCCTTAGCCTGTGACATTTATACAAAAATCGAGCAAGGACACAAGAATTGACCATTGTAAACAAATTAGCCAGTTTCCGATGGGAGGGCCAATGACAATAATATTTCGCGAGGTGCTGAATGCGTAGTTCCCTATATACACGACATACTAAAACAAAATGATATTCATTTTCTATGGAGTCCGAGTTCTATGGCGTAGCGCTCGCCACACCGTGATATCGGCCAGTCTCGATAGCGAGGTCGTGAGCCGAGCAACGCATGCGCGTAAGGCACTTAC